>JARVGW010000357.1:12934737-12963909 GCA_031762495.1 Anablepsoides rubrolineatus | reverse complement strand
TTTTTTTTGCCCCCCCCCCCCCCCCCCCCCCATTAGATTAAAAGAATAAATCACAAGCCTTCAATTACACAAATATTTCCATTAAAAATGCTGGGAAATCTAATCATTATTATAATTGTTGTTACCCTTCTTCTTCTTCTTAACCTTTAAATCAAATCATCCTAACACAATGCTGCTTTTGATCCAGTTAGCTCCTGACATTTACGTTTAATCGAATGCTTGTGATGAAAAGATGACCTGGGATTCTGTTCTCTGCTCTTTCTGTTGTCGGCCTACTCCGTTTCCGCCTCTGCGGAGCGATCACTGCAGCAAACGTTGTGACCTTAGAGGGGAAGAATGCAAGAAATGCAAGCTAAAGTGTTGAAACTGAACACAAGGAATGCAGAAGAGGTGGGTTGAGCAAGCGGGTGATGCTCTTACTGAAGTGTTTTTTGCACTCTGGCAAAAAAAAAAAATTGAAAGAAAAGAAAATTTAATACATTTGGACCTAAAAGCCTAGAATTCACCCACAACCTTTGATGAATGACAGCACCGGAGTCATGCTCAGTATGTTTTGGAGATTACACTCAGCTACTTCCACACCAAATTTGAGCTTTTTCTAATGTCGGCTGATTTTTGCGTAGAAATTAGTCCTTAAAGGCACTCTAACTGTTCTAGTAACTAAAATACCATAAAAACGAAATCCTTCTAATTTCCTTTTGAAATGTAAGTATTTGTTTTTGAGACGTTTTTTTCTGCCGGCTTCCATAACACATGAAAATTCCTTTTAAATAACGTTGGAAGCTTGAGGTCTTCCCCATTTAAATACAAGGCTGGAATTTCCCATGACATCCCTCCAGATGAATAAAAACGTAGTTTTCAAATCACACTATGGTAAACAAAACAAGGTTCCCACGAATCCTTAAAAAGTCTTAAAAGGCACTGAATTCTTCAATCCAAAAATAAGGCCTTAATTAGCCTTAAAATGTCCTAAATCAATAATTCCCAGGTCTTAAAAATGTTAACACATTGTCTCTAATAATAAAATAATTGGTAACATTTATTTATTTTTGTAAACAATTTACTGCAGCAAGTTGTTTTGTGTTAAAATAGGCATTTGTGTAAAATTGTTTCTACCTTTTTTATTTTGTTTACATTTGTGTTTATTGTGAAGTTGGTCTCAAATTTCCTTTCAAGTGGCATTAAAAAGTATTAAAAAGTCTTAGATTTAGCTTGCCTGAAGCTGGAGGAACCCTGACTGATCGCCAGCCCAGGTGATAAATCGACAAATTTCTACAAACTACATAGCAATTTAAAAGCCATTGCGGTGCAGAATTTGAAAATTACACAATATTGAGAAGTTCCTTGTTGTGATTCATTTGCCAGCAACATGGCGCTCAGTGGTTAGATCTGTTGACTCACAATAAGAAGGATGCAGAATTGCCTCCTGGCCTACATGGAGCTTGTATGTTTTCCTCATGCATGTGTGGGTTTTCTCCAGGTACACCGGTTTTCTCTCACAGACCAAAAATATGCCTGTTAGGTTAATTGGCAATTCCAAATCATCCCATACAGTGACCGAGTGTGTAAATGGTTGTTTGTCCTGTTCAGGGTTTCCCCCAGCGTGGTGGGTCACCCCAACCTGCAACCCTGTGGTGGACTCACCCGACACGTCCACTCCCCCTCTTGCACAGCTCACTGTGAACTGGAAATGAGAAAAAAGATAGGAGGGTCACATCTTTTGTTTGCTGACAATGCTTAGCTGTGCCAGGCATCTTAGACGTAGCTGACTCCAGAAGGTGTTTGGTTGTTGATGTGCATTCAATAATTCCTTTCAGCAGGTTTCATTAAAAACTGCCATATTTTTCATAAAAGATACTGCTAAAGCTACAAACGTTCAGGCAAAATCCAAGCCAATCCATTTGAAATGCAGCGCTGGAGATCCCTGCAGAGCGGGCAATTACAAGCAGAGCGCTCGTGGCTCCCGACCGGCAAGAAGAACTCTGTTTGGCAGTAAAGCTGCGAGTCATGTGCCTCCATTTAAATGTGCGAGCAAGAAAGAAGACGGAGCTAAGAGGCTGGGGACTCTGCCGTGCCAAGACGCTTAAGGAATGCAGCGGTGGGAGCAGCAGATTTCCCTCTGCAGTAATACAGTCGCTGCTATCTGAGGCTTCTAGTCCACTCAGCAAGTCCTGCAGCCAGTGTAAACACATGACAGGTAGCAGAAAACTCAAAGGTCCCGTAGAGAGGAACTCTTGTCTAAGATATATTGGTATCTGTTTTTGTTTTTATGACTTCACCAGAAGAAGCACCACATGTCTCTGCACATATCTTCGTCTGTCAGCCGGGTGTTTTTTTAATCCAAGTGAGCGTTGTCAGTGTTTTTAGGGCTGTGTGAGCGCCAGGCATGTGGCGCAGCTCCTCAGGCCCTGGCAGTTAGTTAATAAACACAGGCCTGTCAACAGCTGCTAGTGATGTAATGTGGAACTTCTCCTCACTCTCTTTCTCCTCCCTCCCCACCACGCCTCCCTCGACTCCCCTACTGCACCGCCACTACCTCCCCTGCCTTTTTTTTTTATTTACAAGTTTTACTGGGTGTTGCTGCAGACTTCCAGCACAGTGTGTGTGGCTACCCCCTTCCCTGCTATGCCCCCCCCCCCCCCCCCTCGATGCAACACTTCCAGGGGAATTTACAACAGGCATGTTTTTAGCTGCCATCAAAGGAGAGTCCACATCATCACATTGTCGTCCCAACCAAAATACTTCAGAGTGTCTGGGAGTGTCTGCAGAGTTGTTGAGTGGAGAGGAACCGGCTGGTGCTGAGTAAGTTTAAATTCCTGCTTGTTTGTCTGCTGACATTATAGGAAACGTCACTTTTTTTCTTCCTCATATATAGTTTGAAGTGAGCAAAAAGGAGGATGTGCATCGATAAAGTTTGTAATGCAACCTTAACCTGCTGTGAAGATGCTTAATGTTGACCTCTAAGACTTTCTCTGGTTGGAGTCTTATTATATTATAACATTAGCTCATAAAAGTCAATATAACACTTTATAATAAAAGGACCCTTAATGTTAATAATATTAGTTTTAATTAAAATGTTAACACTCATTTGCAACTGAACATGATCACTAAACTAACAAGTTACAAGTGACCCCATTCTAAAAAATAATTTATTAAAATAAATAGATTATAGCTGAAATAGTAAGCTGACTATTTAAAGTTTAAAGCTCAATAGTTTAGATTCTAAACTGACCGTAAACATTAAAATGTGGCTTCACTTTGCTATTAAGCTGCTCAAAATTATAAAATGTTTGTAATCCTAATATACTTCTACACACTTAAATGTTATTTTGCTTTTTAATAAACAGTAAATGGCTTGAACTTATATAGCACCTTATCAAGTCCACTTGGACCCCAAGGTGCTTTACAATTCAGACATTCACCCATGCACACACACATTCACACACTGGTGGTGGTAAACTCCAGCCACAGCTGCCCTGGGGCACACTGACAGAGAGCGGGGCTGCCATGCACCGGCGCCACCGGACCCTCTGACCACTATCAGTATTTGTTCAATTTTAACAGACTGCAAAATGATTTTGTTTAAAAACCAACATAAAAATGCTTCATAGCTTAAAAGTTCAAATGCCGCATAAATGTGTAGATAGTTTAAATAGTTGGTGCTATAGAGAGCATTAGCCTAATGTAACAGTTGAGCTATTGCACTATGTAGCACCAACTTCTTAAACTATTTACTCAATAAGATGTTAAGCTAAAATATTTATATACAGTACATTGTTTATTAAATAAAAGAAGATAAATGTTTCAAAAATTTTAACAATTTTTAACTTCCCTTTTTTTTAATGGTAAACTATTATGTTAGCAGCAGCTATCACTCAGGACTAAATAAGACGGCAACTTGAAGTGTAGGAATAGAGTCCAATGACAGGCCCTGCCACAGTGTGGACAGGAGCCTGCATTGACCAGATGAGGTTGGGTTGGTTGCTTTGCTGGCTTCTTTTTCTCAACTCTTCATTCAGTCGGCGTTGCATCTTTGGTGTGGTGCTGCCAGATCTTTTGGTCACTTGCCCCATTTCCCTGGTGGGAAAAGGAATGTTGTATGATGACAAATGATACTTGACAAAGTGTTAATATCTAAGCTTTGGACAATCGACTCCTCTCTTGCCGTGCTGGAGCTCTTCAAGACAGCTTTTGGCAGGCTGGTATCATTCATTCAATTGGTGTGACTGGTCCACCTAAACTGACTCTGAGTAAGTACTGTATGTACGTTTCAGTTGAGTAGAGCAAACACGATAGTACAACAGCTCTATAGACTAGGGCTGAACAATATCAGGAAAGCCTGCGATGTATATTGTGATGACAATATGACTTGCGATAAATAAACAAATCAAAGTAGTGTTGATGTGTTTCTGCTCTGGGTTCAGAGCAAAAAAAAACAACTAACAATTTCTTTTCCAGCATGAACTTTTGAAAAAATATGAAGAGATCAATATTTCAAGCTTCCACCTGCGTGACACAATGCATAAATGCAAACATTTGAGCCAACCCTGCAGTTTATGCAATGTTTTGCGATATATTGGACAGGCTGTTATCGAGATGATGATAAATTTTGATCTATTGTGCAACCCTACCATAAACCTTAAACTTTGTAAGTGGATTCCATGGTGTTTCCGGATTTAAAATACTTAAAATAAACTATTTAAAGCCTGGAAAATAAGTCAAAGTCTAACTCTAAAGTGTATCTTTTGTACCCTTATTTCAGTGCCACTAAATTTAAACATTTTGGGGAACGTACTTTGACTTGGTCATGACAAAAAAATTGCATGTTTTTTAAAACAGATAACTTTAGCTAATTATCCCAGTGTTCGCAAAATATGTTTATAAGCTTATTCCAGGAACAACTGACAGATTTTATACATAAAAAAGTCTTACCGCATGAAATAATCATATACATGAACACATTTTCTTATGAAATGAAAACCTCTATCGTAGTTTAAAGCAGCTGTTCTGGGTGAAAACAGTGTTTGTGCTTCTATCAATGCAGTTGTCAACAATAGTTCTCTGTAAAGAGAGCACAATGGAAAACATTCACATACATAAACACACTGTTCTTTGGACTGTTAGCTGTCCGCTGATGAAATGCACGTGTAGAGCTGCAGTCTCATGACGCTCGCATGCCAAAACCAAACTGGAGAAGGAAGCACAAAGTGTATTTTGATAATGGTTGGAGGAAAATATTCAGAGGACCAAGGATGATGCAATAAGCCAAAAAAAGGACAGAAGGATATTTTCCAAATAGGGTACGACTATAAGAATCTGTCAGTGTTGTTGTAGGCTAAAGCAGGCCAAGCTGCTGTAGAAGGTCCCACAACAGGAAGTTCAGTTATTTATTTTCCAGGATGTATTTTAAAGCATCCTACTCTGAGGGTTGCAGGGACTCCCCTCCTGAACACCATGACGACATTGTTTTGTTTAGTTTTTTTTCTTTCCACTGGACCTCTAACCCATCCTTCCTTTTTTTTAACCCCACAATAAATATTCTTCCAAGTTCCTGCTGATTAAAAAAGATTAAAGCCGTCCTGGCAGAATATTATGAATATGTCAAAAGAGATTTTCCTCTTTTAGGCAGTTTGTTTTCCCCTTTGTTTTGTTTGACACAGTATTCGTCCAGGAGGTAATTTAGATGTTTGTTTAGTGGAACATCGGAGAACTAGACTGTTGGAGAATGGTCTCTATGCTGACAAGATCAGTCATGTTTGACAAGCTTTTCTAACACTTTACAAACTCTTTAAAACAGGCAGCTTGGCACAGCAGCTTTTGTGCAAATACTGTCAAATTTGATACCGCAATAATCAAATTGACAACATGGGCTTTGTGTCAAAGGTGCTGATTGACAAAGCTCTTCACTCCATTCCCAAAGGCTATAAGTTGCTACATACTTCAAAAACAGTAAGACATCTGTTCTTGCTTGTAGTGTTGAGATGTTCTTTTGGGCATGGACGTTTTATACTCTGAAGAGAAACTGTAGTGAGACCTCAGCTCATGACGTTAACAGAAACAAGACATCAGGAGCTTGGTTGGTAAATTGGATGTTGATTAAGGATGGAGGAGTCAGAGGAAAAAGACTTTGTTGCAAACTAAGTGCGAATTTGGAATTTCATCACAAAAAGACTGCCACTGTTTCCGACAGATAGTTTGGGAATGTGTCCCTTTGCTGCCCAGATGAGGTGTACTCCCTCCTGGCAGCACAGCCATGAAGAGCCACCTGTATCTCTGCGCTGTCTCCTTCATGCACAAAATATGTGCTATCTCCTTCCACAAGTTCTTTGCCCCTCTTTATAGGTTTTGCTGGAAGATTGCTGTATTCTCTAACAGCCTCGGCCAGCTGGTCTTCAGCAGAGCAGTAAAATGAAAAAAATCGTAATTCAGTCTCTTTACTGCCTAAAAACACCCACAAAGTTCTGACCAGTCAATTCCATTCAGTTTATTTATATAGTGCCAAGTCACAACAACTGTTGTCTCAGGGCACTGTACACAAAAAACAATAAATCTAAAGAAGCCAGCAGACTGCGCCAAATCTTTGCTTCGTCACAGTCTCCCAAAGTCACATAATACTTGACGTATAAAGTGATACAGTGATCATCCCAACTTCTATGTTGGGATGATGGCTGTATCCTAAGTCACTGTTACGAGTATTGTAGCACAATGTTTTGTGGTCCTTCTGGTGGAGTTTGATGCTGTTTTCCCAAATTTATTTAAGTTTAAATGCAGCTAATCTGGCGCAGCTCCATTTAAATCAAAAGCACAGCTACAAGAGTTTGTACAAGCATCCGTGGCGAGTAGACAGTCACGTGACCCGCATTCACATGGGTGAGCATCACTCGTGTGAATAGCCTGAGTGAAGGTCCCCATTCTGAAAAAGTGCAGATATTAGATGCAGTCCAGAAAAGGCCTACAGCAGGTTTGGGTGGCATCATAATGAGGTAAGAATCAAACAAAAACACACAAAAGCTAAACAGTTAGCAGCCACACACCACAAGGACCTTTACAGTACTATGTGGCGTGTGACTGGGGGCACGGGGTATGCCTCGTGCAACTGAATTTATGGTAATATGTATGTTACAAATTTAGTGAATCCTGTTATATTTGATTTGGCTTAAAGACACAAAAAAGAAGCGAAAATTGCAGATTTTTTACTGTACTATATTTATTGTATTTCCAGTGTCCCCATTAATAAGGAGATTACCGCAAACTACTAGTAGTTAGGATATGGAAAAAACTGCAAAAGACTGAGTCTGCAAACTGTGAAACGCAACTTTGCAGAGTCTCAGTGTACTCCTACATTCTGTTCTGCAGGAGCTTGTGCAACGAACGAGTTCTTGGATACAAACAAAATACTTTTTGTCATGTAAATACAAGAAAATGAACATTTTGCTCTTATTTTTGACAAGTATGACTCAGCCTCAAGCCTGGCTGCCCTACCCTGCTGACAAGTTTTGAATGAGATGCTCCTAAGCAACTTTATTTAATCAATTCTGAACCAATTGGTGTGTTATAAACACAGACCCAAAGTCACAGCCAACAGAGACACGTTCAAACCCAACATTCTGCTTAATAGCTTACCAACAGTGAGGGCAACAACAGAGCCATGTAAAATATGTGTGATTGTTTGAAGTTCATAGATGCCGTGATTTCATGCTCAGCTCTGCCAGGATGCAGCTGGTGATGCCAACTGTACCGGGACACACGCAGAGGCAAGACCCAACAAGCCGGCCGGCAGAGGGACTCGAACCATCCAATCAGTGCAGACCATCTGTGCTGCCAGAATGCAGATGGTCCTCTCTGTCCACACATTAAAACCCCACATCAGACACTTGCATGCTTCAATTTTCTCCTCAATGAATGAAAAGTATTAGCCCCCATAACCCTCCCCAACATAGCCCCCTCCCTCTTCCCCTCCATGTAGCAGGCAAATTAAAAAGCGAGACTCAAACGTATAATCTTCCCAGTCATTCATTCTTTTCCCAGGACATGGCAATCATTCAGAAGAAAAATAAAGTGCGCTGGGTTCTGTATTGGGGAGAGGGGGGATGCCTTTGCGCTGACCTCTTTTCAGTCGTCCTTTCATTCAAAACCAGGCACAGGACACGGAGGCAAAATGAATTGGTTCCTGGGGCAAAGGGGGTGCACCAATCAATGTCCAATCTCCCCTTCCATCCATTTTCAGACCCTGGCACATCCTGGCATGTGCTCATTTTAGGAGATATTGATCACAAACACTATTTGGCTAACAGCCTTTTTTTTTACTACTACTATTATTTTTATTTTTTATTAAACATGAAATTAAGCAAAGATGTTCCTCTAAAGTCTTTTAGCTTGTCCCGCAGTCTCTTTCTACCAGATGGCTATTTAAATATTTACCTAAATTTATTTGCTCCATTACTTCAACTACAGCTTGTATAACCCATGACTAAGCCAATTCACAATGAAGACTATTCAAAGGATCAGAGGGAATTCTTTCATTGCTATTTCCACTGCGGCTATTGCTCAATTAAACGTTTTTGTTAGATGTGAAAGAGGGCAAAGTTTAAGGCACCCCCTGGAAATTTATTTGAGTTTACAATGATAAGAATTTTTTACTTGTGCCGACTTTCATGTGCTTGAGAATGTCTTTAGTGCAGTAGGTACAAAGGTCAACATTGTATCAGTGTGTGATCACACGGACTATGTAAGGCTGGACTATATGGCTTAAATATATATATCACAATATAACTCCTCATTTACGTCTTTACAATATAATTTCAATATTGAGATGAATAATAAAAATGTCGGAAAAACTGCCAAGAAGACCAATATTTATTGTACCTACAAACCTGATGTCTATTAAGATTTCTTTAATTAAAATTATGAGTCAGAACAAAAAGCGAGATATCTCAAAATTACTTTATGACGAGTCATAATTTAATTGATATCTAAAATATTTGTTTCAGATGGTCATTAATTTATTGCAAACATCTTCAATTAGGGCCTCTATACAATCAATACATATCTGGCTTAATTTATATTAGTGAGAATGTAATTACAGATATTATAGGTATTTGTATATAAATATAAATAGGTATTTTGATATCCTGGTCATTACTACACAATTCCGCTCAATCCTAATCTCCCTGTACTGTTTTGTCTGGGATTACTCCCACTGACATGGATTTCTCCGGTAGAATTTTAATCAGGCCAATCAGCAAACAGGAGGAGGAGTTAAAAATTATTTTACTGTTTTAGTCTGCCTGTAGTTTAGCTATGGCAGCGGAGGAAGTGAATAAAGCCTTTCAGTCTGTGTTGTTTTAAATTGGTCTTGCAAAGCCTGCAACACTCATTTACAGCCACCTCGTTCGGTACTTCTTTCTTCCCAGTAGGAGATGGTTGCTTACACCGCACGCAATTTCCAGTTAGCTTCTTAGCTTAGCTTCCTTCATGATTATTTGTTAAACCCTGAAATATCTGATTTTTTTCCTTGTAAACAGGGAAACCTCCAATGATGGAAGTAGTGACAAACATTAACTACACACATCATTTTGCCAAACCTGCACTACTTCAATCTCAGCGAAAGGGTTTTGGCTCTGATCATCTGCATTTCTACGGAGGTAAATTTTATTGCTGGAGTGCTTTTAATTTTGAGTGTCATTGATCAAAATACTTTTGTGGAGCAACAGTCCTTCTCGCTTTCACTGTACAATTATTCTGCCCTAGAAACAGTGAAAAGTGCTGGCAAAAAGCCAAGTGATTTGCCTTTTTATACACATCCTAGCTTATAAAAGAACAGTATCAAATCTGAGGCGTGACAATCCATATTCATGGACAATCTGGGCTTATTATCACAGTTTATTTGTGAGGCACATGGCCTGTTTTCTGACCAGTGATCTCTGAATGGCTTTAAATGTGATCATTAAGCTCTTATCCCCCTCACATTATCCCTGTTATAGTTTCGAGCTGTGTGGGGCTTTGTGACCTCAGCTGGGTCCTTCCTTGTTCCTGGAGTAGATTGTAAAAAGAGTCCCCCCCCTCAGCCTTCCCACCTCAAACACAGACACACCATCCTGCCTCGCCTCCTCCCTACACCCTGGCATCTAATTAGGCTGACAACACAAAGACTCCCAGATGTCAGCGTCCTCCTGGCCTCCTTTGATTATATCTTTTCCACCCCACTGGCTGCCTCCACGACTGGCTGGATAGGAGCCGTGTGGCCTATAGGCGTCGACGCGTGTCACTTTGCTCAACAGCAGTTCTTAATGTATTTGTAATTGCTTTTGGTGTAAATCATGGGAAATCAGGACGGAGGGAGTATGGTCACGAGTATCGTTTAAATTCACAAAACAGTGTTATGGAACTTTAAGCTATATGCAACCAAATGTTACTTCTTTAGATGGCTTCACATTGATCTTCAGGTCAATATTTGCTGGTCACCAAACCAGTTTTGTCAGTGGAGTGTGTCGCTGCATGTTTAAATCATTTGTCTCTGCCAGCAGTCTCAAGTGTTTCATTTCCTCTTTGAACAAAGAAACATGAACAACCGGGACAGTCCGGTTTTTCTGAGAAATATTGGCCATGATGGTTTTATACACAGATCACCCATGGCCATAACACAGCATTGTGTTCCGTAAAACCCAGTGCCATGAATGTTCAGAGAACTATTGAACATTTTTATTTACAAGCATCATAAATTCACACAAAGACAGTGTACTCACATGAAACATAATTAAATTTGAGCTTGACGGCAGCTAGTTTTAATTTGTTTTTAATTTAATTATATTTAATTGGTATTAATTAGATTGCACCCCCCCCCCTCGACTTGTAAATTTTCTTAGACAATTTAAAATACAAATTGACATTTAAAAATTAATTCAGTATTGAAGATTAATTGAGATTTTTGTTTAAAATTGATTAATTTAAACTGCATTTTGTGTGGCCCGCGAGAGCATTAAAGATTTATTGTTGGAAAGTGGATCATTATTGGAAGATTTAAACTATATAAGTGATATCAATTGGAATAAACCAATGAACCAATAATTTTGAATAAATTGGAACAATTCCTACTGTAAATGTCTACAGTTAATTTATATGAACTGAATCATATATTCAGAACAATTTGAGCTATAAATGACTTGTACTTTAATTTATTCAAAATTAATTGGAATGAAATTAAATAAATTTGTCTTAATTGGACGGTAATTGGTCTACTTGAATTGATAATGGTCTTTTTCAAATTAAATCTGATTTATTACATTCCAATAATTATTTGGGCTGCAGCTTGCTTTTTCTCTACTTTCTGTTTTTGTAACCTCGGTTCATCACATTTTTTATATTTCTGTGTACTTTTATTGATGGATGTTATTTGAGAGTTTTAGCCTGAAAGGTTATTTCGTGTTGCCTTCCTGTTAGCTGTAATGCTCTTAAAACATTGTATTTACTCTTACTGAGTTGTAAGAAGATGGTTCTACAACATAGCTATGTCCAGTAGAAGGTCAAACAACCAAATTATGTGAATGTATTTGAGTTAACGGTTGGTGCATTTCAGCTCTTTAACTTATAAGTTTTCTGAAACATTTTCTTGACTTAAATTTTATACGTAGTCCATTTTCTCAGACTTCTATATAGGGAAAAATAATTATCAGGAGAAGCAGACATTTTTTGTCATTGATTAGACAAGCTCGACATATTAATTTCTGTAATAATCCTACATGAGAACTTGCTTCCAAGGGCAAAAAAAAAAAAGTTAAATGGTTCAGTTTGTTTAAATGGCAGTAGTAGGTGTGTTATTGTGCTTTATGACCTGCCTTTATCTGAATGCTCCTGACATTTGGCCTTTTAAAGTGTGTGACTAATTTTTATCGCTTCCAATTGATCCATTAGCTCATACACTTTAACCCTTAAGGAAATTGTCAGTGGTTCTTCAGGCATGGTTTGTGCTCAGCTATTTAAATTATCGTCTGCCAGCAAAAGGTAGGTAAAGATGTTTTTACTTGTGTGACTGTGCGAGGGCAATGGGCTGTTGTTGAGCTACTGCACAAAAAGTAACAATTGGCTGCATATCTACAACTGATTTAAAGGTTTTAGTGTTAGCCTGATTCAAAATGACCACCAAAGTCAATTGCAAACTCAAAAACAGCTAGAATACCATCAGTATTATAGCTATTGAACTACGGATGGATTAAAACCTACTTTAAGTGCTAAGACTGCACATGATCTTGCAAGATTGCTCAGTATGTTTAAGGTTAGCCAAGCCGAGGACAAGTCCTTTTGAGATTTTAATCCATGCTTTTATTGTAATTTAAACTACAGTCATGCACCTTACGTTGGGCCAAGCCTGTCGCTACTGATTCAACTTCAGCTGGTTCAGAATGCTGCGGCTTGCCTGGTAGTAGAAAACTGTCACGTTAGCAGATGTCAGTCATCCTGAAATCAACGAAGAGGCTGAGTGTTTTCAGTCGCTGCCCCTAAACTGTGGAAGGAGCTGCCTTTGTAAATCAGAGAGCTCCACTCACTTCCTGGGTTTTAAAACACAATTTTTTTCTTCTTGGCTTTGAGATGTTAGTTTAAATTTTGTGTTTATTGGTTTATAACAATAATGGCTCACTCTTTTGTTACTGTTTAATTGAATTGATAGATTTTTATGTGTTTTTGTCAGTGTACAGCACTTTGGCCAACAGTTTGGTTTTTAAAGTGCTATATAAATAAAGTTGTATTGTGTTGTAAATTTTTGGTCTAAAACTCTAAGTGGTGGGAGATGTTCAATCCATGACGGAGTGCTGAATTTCTAATTGTTTTCCTTTATTCACTGGTTTTTGTGTCCGATAGCATATGTTGGGTGTCCTTTGTTTTAGGTGTCCAGAGGAAACTTAAACCCAATCTTAATTTTGTGCAACTGCTGAAACACTGATTATTAGTCATTTTAAGAGCAGAGCAGGACAGGCATGAATCTGACATTTCTGCATCATTAAAGACACTTTATCTTACATCCTTTGCACTGATTAGGCAACTTCCTTCCACGCGGGCTCGCCCACAGCGATAGAGAAATGGGGCAGGATGGGAGGTTTGTGCTTCAAATCAGATGAGGATGACAACTCTGCAACCGAAACAGTTGGATGTCTGCAGCTCCGCGTCAATAAGCGTCCAGGATTGGCAGTGGATGGAACGTGTCAGGTTGATGTGTGGGGATGTTTGACAAGTGCAGTCAGGCTGATGAAGGCTCAGGCGGGGTGTAACGGATACAGCCTCCAGCAGAGGCAAAGGGCAGTGTTTGGGAAGTGTGGTTGCATAAGTAGGTTTGTGAGGCAAACAATTTAAACCTTGTTTTGGATCAAGCCAACTGTGGCACAAAGTCCACTCACTTCCAATTCTAGGGTTTAATATATTAAGACATAAAAAATGTTATTGGCTTTTAGCAAATTGTAAAAACGTTTCAACAGATTCCGACATGCTGTTCATTCAACAAAAACAAAGCCATAAAGGAAAGGCTGTGCTACTTTCGCTGTGGCCCAGTTGGACTGGGAAGTGGGAATTTCCTACTTACAAGTTATGCATTTAAACTGGAACACCCCTCCAGACGGAATTCCCTGTCAGAAACTGGGATAGTTCACAATTCAAGATGGCAATGTTTGGTCGTAATGCACAGCATATTGGCATAAACCCAAATTATTAAGCACAGTGGTGGAGGGATGATAGTTTGGGCTTGTTTTGCAGCCAAAAGACTTGCACACCTTACAGCATTGAACCAATCATGAACGTCTTTGACTAAAGTGTTGTAGAGTCAAGTGTGAGGCCATCTATATGACAGCTGAAGCTTGGACCAAACTTTCTCATGATGCAACAGGACAATGATTCTAAACACAGCAGAACAGCTCAAAAAGAAAAGATTCAAGTGGACTGCAATGGTTCATAAGTTGTTTTTATTTCCTCTCTGTAAATTTCGTAAACTTTGTAAACTGGGGGTGGGGGTTGAGTTGCCTTAAAGTGTTGACATCTTCTTCCAAACTCCTGTTGTGCATTGATAAGTAAAACCCCTGAATAGAACGAGGGTGGACATCTTTTGCTATTGCTGGGTTGCAGATGACGTAGTGTCAATGTCATGAAATGCATGCAGCCCAGTTTCCTTCTGTTGATTCAACGTCAAAATGCCTAAATTCTGTGCCGTTTACGGTTGTGGCAGCTGCTCTAATCTGGAGAAAGTTACAAGTTTTTTTGTGTTCTGAAATTAGTGTGACACAACGGGAGTTAATTTTTAAAAAACTTACAGTAAAAAGACAGCAAAAGTGGACCAACAATCTACGGCTAAAAGCATAGAAATAACGGGTTAACTCATTGTTAGCATTAGCGATAGCATTGTTATCAAAGGCTAATTACTTCAAATAGCACAACTTACTACTCACCCAGGCAGAAACAAGTCGACAGCCATATAAAGCTTCTTGGATCCTAAATGTTTGACCCAACATGAAACAAAATAATTGTGGGCTTTGAGGCTTTTGAAAGCTTTCATCTGGCTCGTCGTATTATATGAGCTCTGCAGCACCAGATAGTAGTTTATGTCGATCGCCTTGACGCTGGGTAAATCCTCCAGATTATGTAACAAGTCTTTTTTTATTAAGACATTAGATCAGATCCTAAATGTACGCATATTTTTTTTGAATATCTCGTCTGTGCCAGCCCATTTAAGTCATTAGTGTCCCGTCCCCCATCTGACATTTGTGCATCATCTGGGTCCCGTGACTGCAACCCAGCAATAGAAGCATGTTTTGAAACCAAATTCAATTCAAAATTCAATTCAAATTCAAAAATACTTTATTTATCCCAGAGGGAAATTAGGTAAATGCTGTATGTGCACAGATTTTGACTAGTCTAATTTAATTGGACACATTTTATAGTAAAGAAGGGGAGTTTCTGACCCTGAGATGTCCAACAGCTGACCCTTGGCCTCTTCCTCACCCACGAGGAAGTGGTGTGTTTACTCTGTGCTCTGCCACAGTGAATCTAAAACCCTGGCTTCTTTGTAAAAGACTAGTATGCGTAAAGTGTTTATTTTCTGCTCTAGCCTCGTTCGAGCCAGGTCCGACTGGTTTCCAGCTCTGTTTGGAAAGGCCTAGAAAAACAAAGGGCTGCAGCTCAGGGTTTGGTCACTGGGTCGCAGTGAAAGAGTGAGAAACAACAGCCCTGTCACTTTGTTGGCATTTTTTCTGTGGCGGGAGTACTGCAGCAGATTAACTCTAGGTAAAGAAAGTTGGACTCTGATCGGTTCTAAAAGGTGAAAGCTCTAACAAAAGCGGAAATGTGACCCGCCAGACAAGAGGTATTCCTTGTTGACTTTTTTTTTCACCCCTCCCCTTTCCACTCTCTCTAGGGCTTCCCAGGTTTGTGGATCGCTGCAGGGCAGAGGAGCCATGTACCAACACCTGGAGAGAAGAAAGCACTTTAAAGGATTGTCTCTTAAAAGTGGCGTACCGGTAAGTCAGGCTTACATGCCATCGGTGTGCTCGAAGGAACGTCATGTCATCTGAACTTGAACCGTACAGACTCTGTGCTTTAAAAATGTTTTAATTGCATCATTTCTGGAAGCACGGTGTCCTGGCTCCGACTTGCTCAGGTCCCTTGAAGCGACAGATGAGGGAGGTTGTTTTATTTCCTGACTTGACGCAATCTTTTATTTCCAAGAAAGATCCACTTACCAACTCTTAAGTTTAAAAAAAAAGCAAAGTCAAAAGGAAGTCAAGTGAAAAGACGATATGCCCCAAATGGCTTGAGATTGAGCGATTACGGCGCTAAAATTTAACCGCTCACATAAACACAGCCACGTGTGAAGCAGTGGGGAGAAAGGACGCCCTCCCCCCTCTCTCCACGGCTGCGCCAGTGAAATACTTGGTGTCCGCTGGTGATTGACAGCCTTATCTCAATGCTGAGTCGCTCTTGCAGATCAGAGGGGTGGGAAACTTGTTTTGGCTCGGGGTGAGCTGAAGGTGAAACTGCTTGTGAGAGGCTTTTTGGAATGTCAAGTGCGGCCTGTTGCTGGCTCCTGTGTTGTGTCTGCATGGGAGTTAAGGGTTGTGTGTGTTTGTGTGTGTTAACCTTCTCTTCTTCAGTGCTTTTAGTATGGTCGGTGCACAGGAAGCCATAAATCAAGAAGCTTAAAAATAGCATCCTGATTAATTCATTCCTTAACTCTAAAAACCCATTAGTCATGTTTGGCTTTTATTCCTGGGTGAGTTTATTTTGTTTTGTTTTGTTTAGTTTTTAATGGGGTAGCTTGTTGTTTTATTGAAATCAACACAGGTTGTCTTTATCGACTTGACCTGGCTGAATGTGCTGACCCATCTTAACCAACAGCTGACAAGCAAACAGAGCCTTAAACCGTGAGGTAACCTGGTGACCTCTAACCATAGATTAACAGTGTTTTGATCCTTTCCTTCAATAACTCTGGTCAATAAATTGATAACAGTGTGGGTCCTTGTAAGCTGCAGGATCTGTTAGTGTTCAAATCTGTTCTGGTATTGATGCAGTGGAATTTTGATTTTTCTGTTTTGTTGATGAAGCAACGAACCACTGACTGTGGTTCTTAGTTACTCCTGAGCAACTTGGAACAAGTTGATGTTTTTTTAATGACTTAAAATAATTTTAAAAATAATTAAATGTACCAGTTTTTTTAGCTTGTTGAAGCATTAAACAATAAATACCTCACTCCTGGTTTGCTGTATGTGTACATCCGGTTGTTGTTCAGTGCTAACATTAGCTTCTGACAAGAAGTTGTTCTGCAGAACCTAAAGATAACAGAGGCCACAGCAACTTTTCTTTGCAAAGATTTAGCGGAAATTCAAAGCAGGTTTTGAGTGGCTCATTCAGATGCTCGAACCAAAACTACTGAATGTAAACATCTGATTGAAATTGTTCTCCGGGTGGAAATGTTTTTTCCCCCTTGGGGTGACCCCTACACTGTCATGTAACGTTCTAACAAAATTGTTTAGTTTTGTTACCAATATTATTTTAAGTGCTAAGTTTGCCTTTAAAACCTGTTGTTTATGGTAAAGAGAAAAAATAAAGCGAATTTGTATTTTGCAACACAATTGAGCCATTTTCATTATTTAAGAGCAGATCAAATTGAATTTAATCAAATGGAATCGTGATTAATCAGATCAGAACATTATGAATCAAAATTGAATTGATTCAGAGCATTGGTCACAATACCTAGACCTACTGCTGGCAGGCGATAAAGTTTTTTTGTTCTCAAGAAAGCTGCCACTGCTATTCAACCATAGCAAACTCAAGAAATGGCTACAGTCCGCTCAGTTTGCATACGTTGAACTAAAACTTACTGAGTCATCGTACGCCGAGGGGCGGCTGTAGCGGAGTGGTTAGGGGAGTCGTCCTGAAACCAGAAGTTCACCGGTTTGATCCCCCGTTCAGCCATCTCAGTCGTTGTGTCCTTGGGCAAGACTGATGGTGGTCAGAGGGTGCAGTGATGCAGGTGCATGGCAGCCTCGCTGTCAGTGTGCCCCAGGACAGCTGTGGCTACAATGTAGCTTTAGTGTAGATCCTGCTGGGATCTTTGGTATGTTTGATGATATTTGGTATGTTTGATGATCTTTGGTGTGTTTGGTCACCGCTGGGATCTTTGGTATGTAAGGTGATGGTTGTTCCTGGCCTGACGTTGCAGTGCCAGCAATATGGGTTTGTTTGTATGGTGAAAGGGGCGTGGTGGGAACTGTCGGCCCTGGGTGCGGGCCGCCCGGCGGGTGCTGCTTGCAACAACTTTGTAATTTCTCCACATACTGTAAGGTGATCTGAGTTTAAAACTTTGGCATAAAAGACTGAGTGACTGTATTCTGTAATACGGCATTCTACTTTGGTCTTGGCCTCGCTCAGACTAGCAGCTAGCTCATAAAATCCAATTAGAATCCAAAAAATATTTTACAGCAGGTAAAATATGCTGTGACTGAGTCACACCCATAATTTCCTTCTAATGAAATCAAACTTCTGCATGCCTTGGCCTTCTCTAACTATTGTGTTTGGCTCGATTAAGTATTTAAGACTTTTCTGTGTTTTTTTTTTAATTCTCTGTTGAAATAGATTGTGATTTCTCAAATTCCTTTAACACTTTGTCTAAAATCTGCTTCACAGTACCTGCTCTCTGTCTTTTCCTCTTTGCCACATTTTAACCACTCAGTTAAATCTTCTTCTTCAACAGCTTTCAGCACAAAAGCCTTCAGCACTCAAAATTCTCAGTTTCTTTAATTCTTCGTAACCTTTCCCCCAACCAGCTTTAGAAGATCTAAACCATCTATTCTGATTTATTTTTCTCTCTCTCTCTAATTTTTGGCATCAAACTGAATCTATGAATCATTTTCCACTTGAGCTGAGACAACGGAACAAATCTAGAGAGAACACGCTTGATGAGACATCCTGATTTATAATTTATTCACCGCAGAGGTTCCGATTTGTTGATGTCATTTCTTTAGTTTTGTGTTGGACGATGACTTGACGTATTTGCAGCATCGTCTCGTTGATGCCACTTTGATGCCAGCTTTGACTTTCATCACCTCTTGTTGATGCTGTGGCTTTAATTGTTTCATTTGAGCACAAAGCGGCTTGAGTTGCTGTGAGGCTGAAACTGGGTCACGTTTATGATACGAGTTTATGATTCAGCACGCTCACATTTGTCCACTCGACTGCCCGCGCATGCACTGTTTCTCCTTTATTTGCCCACTTTCTCTTCTTTTTACCCCTTGCTCCCTTTTTATCTTACCACCTTTACATTTTACCCAGTCTTATTTTTCTGTCATTTTTGCATATTTAAATTCTCTTCATGTTTTAGGAGTAGGGGACATGTTGGGTTTGTTCTGTTAATGGGACACGACGGAGCCTGAAGCCCTTTGGTGGAGGTCCAGCAAATAAAAAGTGGGAACTGGTTTTAGTTTCTGCAGCAAATCCAAAGCTGAAGAAGTGTTTTGAAATAGTGGAATATTCAGGTATTTCTTTTTTTATTTAATTTGTAACTTTAACTTAGTAACTATGCTAAAATGTGTGAGCCATTGTTCAGTTTCAGGTTCAGTTTGAGGCCATTAAGTTTTTATTCTTTCTGTGCCAACGAGGGCCACGATGCCTATCAGGCCCCGGCACAGATAAACCCTTTAAGTTCAGTAAACAGTCCTTTTCCTGGGAGGATATGAGCCACAGATACATTTATTTTTTCAGGCATCTGAGAAAACACGAGGCTGTTTTTTTTTGACATTCCAGGGGACGGACATGGCAAGAGCTTTTTCTTTCGTTGTCACCTGCAAACCGGTTCGGACCAGCTCAACTCAGATTAGGCCTCTGGGCAGATGACCCCCAGGGACGGGGGTAGATGCTCCTTTTTTAGGTTGTCACTCGTTTTACAGATGTCTCTGAAAGATGTGAAGGGTTCCATGTGTTTCACAACCAATTTAAGATGAGCTATTTCCCACTGAGGACCGCCCCTGAACGATGTAGCTCAAAACTAGCTGACAGAGCTTGACACATGTCAGCTGTGGAGGAGGAGAAATGTTTGTCTGCTCATCTTTGGATGGATTATGTGACCCAGCTATATAAAAAAAAACTCCCATGCACAATCCAGCATAAGATTTGGGTCAAAGGAAGCTAGACCTTTCTTTCTAAAAAGGGATTCAGCTTTAGTGTGGCGTTTCTGTGTGAAGCAAGTCAACATTAGCTGCATTTTGTTATTTCATTATAGATCCCCTCCCCTTTAACGGGAAGTAAATCTCTAATCTGGATCATGTTATGGAGCTCGGATGTGTTTCTGCGTCGCAGCAGCGCTCCCGAGTAACTGGGGCACCGTTTGCGTTACATAACAGCCGTGTTGCTGGGTTGATTCTGCACTCCTATTATATTTTTATCATTTTGATGCCGCCTGCAGATGAAACTCTTCGTCATGCTAGGATGTGCACGGCGAGCCCGACGGCCGCGGACGGTCTGTGAGCTGATGGTAAATGCCGCCAGCCGGCTTTAAGTAGGTCACCACAGAAGCTCTGTCAGAGGTCCATCCGGCACGGAAGAGACTATAGCAGGAGAGTGGTTTACACAAATTAAAACCATTTTGAAAACGACTGCAAAAAAGGAAATCCAATAAAATAATATCTGAGGAACAACATTTTGTTTGAAAACGACCTTTTTATTTTTAGTACAATGTTTCAGTATTGCCTGGAAAAGGCAGAGGGTAATGTGGTGCCAGCATCCTTGCTTGTTTATGTTTGTGAGTTCATTTGCAATATATTTCATAAAACATAAGACAGATTTTAACAAAACTTTCAGACATAATTGAATTCAAGGTGGCCACCATCACTAGTTAACCGTATGAAACAAAATAACTATAACTCAGCCAGTTTTACAGATACGGAGCTAAAATTTGGTGAGATAATAGCTGATTTGTTTACAAAACATTTTGTGCCCTAACAAATTGTGCAAAATGTAGCTTAAAACCTTGGTAATAACTGCTCTAGCAGCTGTTTGTTAGCAAGACATCTTGTGAACAGACAGATTTATCAGTGGCATGTGGAAGAACCATACACAGCCACAACAACCTAACAACTCCTCATCATGCTGCTCATCAGCTTGGTCACAAACTGCTGTAGGTTGGCATTCAATTCTTAACCAGCATATGTTGTGTTTGTGTCGGTCGCTCTTGGACAAATGTCCCAAGCTGATCCCACAGGGGTTCAATGGGGTTGAGGTTCGTATTGAGGTAGGGCCATTCCATTCTTTCCACTGACAATTTCTGGAGGTACTCTCCAATAAACCTAAATCTGTGTTGTCATCTTAAATGGATATATACTTTTAAATCCTTTTTTTCACATTTAAATCATTTATTTGGTGTCTATATAAAGTGGAACTGCAAATTCTTTGGTCTGAATTCCTCCTCATTTTAGCTCCACAGGCCCCTCTTTCACCCTGTTTAGAGGTGCATCTGAGCGCAGCTTGTTTTGGTCTCTTTAAATCCAAATGAGGCACTTTACACCCTGTCCCCTCTTCAGGTCTAACTACCAATAATCATTGTCCACTTCCCCTCGTTAGGCTATTTTTGTAGTTTGACAGCAGAGATATACCAGAGTTGCCAGCAGAATAAAAACTTTTTATTTACAAATTGATTAAAAGATGTCTAATGAAAGACTTGCATGATGGAGCCAGAGTCTGACCCAGAGTGAGAGGATGATGAAGATGACGAACCTGCAGAACTGTGGATTCACAAAATCAGTAAGCCAGAAGTCTGTGACCTTGTTTAGCAGTTCTGCAGCAAGTACCATGATGTTGTTGTTTAAAATATACATAAATATACATAGAGCAAGCTGAACGGACTAAAAAATATGACCCAATCAGAGCATAATGTACACAGCACCTGGAGAGACTAAATTCAACTTTTCTGCACTACTAGAGACTCCAAGTACATAACAAAATGTATTTAAGGGCTAAAGATTTTTGCTGTGGAGATACAGTATGACATGACACTGGTTTCTTATAGGTGCTTCCAATCCACCAAACACAGATTTGCTTAATATTTGTGCTATCTTCATAATAAATTAAGTTATTAGGTCAATCCAAGTCAAGATGGCCACCACGCCTGATCGACTTTGGATGTACTAAATTAAACTTGATGATGTAGTCAGTCTTCCACAACACGTACTCTGAGCACTCCCATTTTGTACATTATTTTCAAGGCTTAACCAAAAGGACAACAACTCCGTCATTTCTCATAACTTAATCTCTTGCATGAAAGGGGACAAGCCGCATTTCTTATACATTTAGGTTCGACCAAAATGTGTCTGAGCCCAGCTACAACTGTTTCTTAATCAACTCCTCTTGAAGAGTACAAGTATCGTGTAGCCTCGTTCACGGGTTGATGGTGTTATGGAGAGGGAGATTGATAAACAGATCAGGGCTATAATAAAGATGGCGTTGCTCCGGTTTCCTGTTGTTAAGTATCTGAGCCAAAAAGTCCATCTACATTCCTGCCCAGTCTAGAGATCATAAATGAAAGAACAAGATTCTGGACAAAAGCAGCTAAAATGAGCTTTAAACCATTAAACACAAAGGATGCAGAAAACCTTTTGTGTGATTTTCTTTTCCTTTTTATTACCATTGTCCCACACCTACAAAGAACATATTGGATAATACTTACACTGGATTCTTGAAATGCGCTGTTCCAGAGATCATGTGTGGTGATTAGTCCGAGTTTAGCAGAAACTATTAAAAGCTGGAATGTGGAGACAAGAGTTTGCAGACTTCTTGGCGTTTTACCAACTTTCTCACCTCTGTGCACCTGGCTTAGCTGTCAGATTGTGGTTTCTGGAATGTTTCATGCAAAACAGACCTCACGTGGCCAATTGTTGATTTTTTTTTAAAGGCTCTCCACGTGTATTGCTAAACCTTATTTTAAAGATCTACACAATCATTATAGGGAAAGCATCTTATGACATGTGTGTCCTGGTCATGGATTTATATCAGCATCTTAACTTTACGTCTGTAAAAATAAATTTAAAACCTAAGTTTTTATTTAATGCATTTCCCTAAATCTTGTACTTGAAGAAGCCTAACTTGGTGACAGCGTCCCAGTTTTTCTCCTTGAAACTCCTTTCTCTGCCAGCATTTATAATCTGTGCAGCAGTGCAGTCAAGCTCAGAGATAATTGATAACAAAAGGCCAAATTGAAAACACTCTGCGGGGGAGAGTTAATAATCAAGTGCTCCAAATTGCTGATTAAACACTTGCTGAATAGCTGTGAGTCGTATTGAATAAACAGCATGTGGTAGTGCTTTCCTGTTTATCTCCAAACTATGCAAGTTCAGCTCAATCCCTCTGGCTTTTGTCAAGCCCCCCCTTCTCCTCTCCTCTTATATTCATTTTTACGTGCTGATTCGGTGCCACGTTCTTGTTTCTGGCTCATTTCATTGGCTCGTTTGCCCCTGGCGAATGTTAAACAATAAAATTGTCCCAAAAACAGACAAATTAGTTTGGTCAGTGCTAAATGAAAGTGTAAATGAATGAGGGCATGAGGTTGGCTTGGCACGAGTTGATTTCCTCTCAGTTCTCCACAAACATCCCATTACAGCTGGTTATTGCCTGCTGCCGAAAGGTGTGCAAGGCTTTTACCCATGCCCGTGTTCATGTGTCTGTTACCAAAACATTTCATGAACCACTGGACAAATTTTCAGGAAATTTCCAGAAATTGGGTGGGGTATATGCATTCCTTAAGGAATACAAGACCTTGTAATTGTGCCAGAGTGGAGACATAAAACAAAGCATGGAGCTAGTTTTGTAGCTGGATGGGTAGAAATGTTGAGTCTTGTTTGGGATGGTTTGATACCATTTACTGAGCAGCTCAAAGTAATTGAATGTAATTATACAGTGAAAGTTCTGCGACAATGCCGCCCCTGAGTGTGGGCCTCATTCTCACGCCATGTACTTTATAGGATGCCAAGCTCTGGGAACGGGCGCTCCCCCGTCTCCCTTGTTGCTCACTTAGAGTGTCGGCATGAGTCTTGAGAAAGTGGTGATAAGTGTGGGGCTGAGGCCGACTGGGCGAATTGGGTGGCAGCCAGTTACATAAAGTGAAGTGTGTGTGTGTGTGTGTGTGTGTGTGTGTTTGAGACTCTGGTCTGCTCCAAGAGGAGTCTAAATCTCTGAGTAGCTAAAAGTTTCTCAGCGGGGGTGTACTGGCTTTTGGGCCCCGGCTCTGACGGCTCCCTCGGTGTGCAGGTAACATACCGCACATACCTGGGCTCACTGAGCAGGTCGCCACGGGGCCGCAGGGTGTGGGAATGTAGCAAACCCGGAGACACCCGCTGACTTTTGAGTGGCAGAAGATGTTTGTTTCCTTCTCTTGCCTCATGGGAACACTTCCTCACTCTTGAGCCACACCATCGGCGATTACAGCTCTGGTTATTCCCTCAACTCCTGCCTGAAATCCAGTGGTTTCCTCCACATATCTAACCACATGTTATGCAGCGTAATGACTTCTTGTAAATTCTCCTAGAAACAAAACTGTTACAGTGAATGTGTGTTTTATTAGCATTTCATTATATATAGTAATGATATATTTGCAAGACATTTATTAAGTTTGTTAGCTGAGATGGCTTTAACTGGGTCCTGCTAGAAGCTGACTGACTTTGGTTTCAGTTGCCAATTTGTTTTGTTTGCATTTGAGTCACAAGTACACAATTTACTGTTCATTCTCATCACTGTCTAGAGAATTTAGGAGAAATATGTGATCACATAGTAACTTGGGTAAATGCTTGCAGTAATGAGTAGTGGTGTTCCATTTCATGTGAAAAGTATGTCAGTTCCATATTTAGGAAAGTTACACAAGTTAAAAGTAAATCAATTTGTTGGTTTTATTTATTATTAAATTTTGCAACAGTATACAGGGTTTCTCTCAGTGTATGATAAGTGTGGCGGGCCGCCAGGCCTTACTTCATTCAGAGTCAATAAAAGCATCCATGCCAAGAAAGGAACATCGTGCTGCCTCCAGATATGGCTGTTTGTTACTGAAACAAGTATGCTCAAACCAATGCAGATTATTTAAAAACTTTTCTAATCAAAACTGGCACAATCAGCATTATTGTGCCAGTTACTCATTTGGTAACTGGCACAATCCAAGTAGCCCACAGCAATAGGGCTCAAACTTGGTTGGACATTTTTTATTAAAATGTTTTTATGATATACACAACTTGTGTCTCAAAATTATTTTGCTCCACTTTGTCTTATGAGCCTCTGATCTTAAGTAAATTTGATTAGTTTATACATCATTTTCAGGCAACAAAATAAAACATTTGCATGTTTTGCATCATTTGATGACCAACCAAGCTGATTGGTTATCTTTTCATGAAATCCACTTTCTATAAACCCACTAATGTGCACTAATTGGTGCAGAAACCTTTTGAGCCACAGCATAAGATGGTGACTGATCATCAGCTGAGGTTACACACACTGTTATCCTTGGTGACTAAAGGTTTATCCCTCAATCAGAAGCTCTTTAACAACATAAAAGAAGCTTTTGGATCTGTTCCATACTAACTGAGGAGCTTTTTACTTTGTAGTGTTTCCTCTCACTCAGGGCCATCTATAATTGGATGTCTGTTTTCCTTGGGCCAATGAGGCCTCTCTTTGTGTCTTTTGAACCAAGGGACCCATTATGGATGATTCTTCTCCCAATCACGAAGAAGATCAAAGTTGATACTGGGGCCACATGCAGTCGAAATCACATGCATTATTCCCTGAGCAATAACGCCTTGCACCAAATTCTGTTCATCCAAACACAGAGAGCCCATTTATAAGACCTGAAGTCTGCACAGACAGGGACACAACGGTTCTCCCTCTGTATCAGCAAGCGTTATCTCTGCACAGGATCAAATACTGAGTCACTTTGTCTTTACTTTCACTCCAGGCTCAAGTGGAGGATTATCAGGACAAACAAGGCACACAGCTAAGAAGGAAATTTGTTGTTTCGTTGGATGTAAAGGGAAACTGATAAGGGAATACGACTTGGATTATACTACTTTAGTACTCCACACAGCTGTAATCAGATCAGACGTTCACACTTGTCCTGAAGAAGCTGCATTTCCTTTACTTGTGACTGTAGTTTAAATTTTTATCCCTGCTTCTCCTTTTAATCATCAATCAAACCAAATGTTATCTATAAAATTTAGTTAGTAAAAGTTTATTCATTTAAAACAAAACAACATAAATTTAACATACAAAAATGAAAGGTAGCAGAAGAAGAAAATAATCTTGATTCTGCCCCTTTTTCTCAAACAAATAAATTCAATAAAAAATAATTTTCAATTTACAAAAAAGTACAAAAAAAAAAACAAAAAAAAAAACAACAACAATAAAGATTTTATTACTCCTTGAGCAACATTTCGTACCATATACCCATACATATTTCTCCAACAAATTTACCTTTATCATTCTCTTAAATTTACACATTGATCTGGCATTTTTAACGTCATCTTCCAGATTATTCCATAATTTAACTCCCTGGATTGAAGTACTCCGTTCCTTCAAATTAGTTCTAACTTTAGGCTTGACAAACATTTCTAACCCCTTCAAATTGTAACAACTCTCTCTTTTAACAAAGTGTAATTGGATGTTTGAAGGTAATGTGTTTTTATGGGCCCTATACATAACTGACAAAATACTATAATCAACCAAATCAGAGAATTTCAATAACTTCAACTGATGGAACGATGAATTTGACGGATGATTGTAATGTTTTCTGGTAATAATTCTTATAGCTCTTTTCTGTAAAATAAAAATAATAAATAAAAAAAGTGAAGAAGCTATCTAGAAGTTATCTATAAAAGTAAAATCGGATAGATAGTAAATTTTGAGTCCATACAATTTAATGTAAAGCATCCGCAGTACAATTTTAATAGAAGTTTTTAAAAATCTAATAAGTACAAATTTCTATTAATAGTATGAAGTAGGGGTGCGGAGGTGCTGCATCATCCCTTGGTAGATGCCTGAGGACAGGCATGTCAAATCCAAATCAGACAACCGAACTCTAATTTAGCAAAAGTCATGACATTGTGTATAATGTAATGATTTAAAGGTTGATTAGGACGATTATGCTGTTTTAATTACTGGGCTCACTAGATGGTGTCTTTATGGACTGCTGCCTGTGCATAAACTGACTCGTTTTGCCAGCATGGGTCCCATATACATGAATTTCCTCCAATATTCATGCATCTCACTCTGTCCTCATCTATCTCATCTTTGTCTTTTTCCTGACACCTAAATTTCTAACATCCTTCTTCAAATATATTCACTGTCCTTCCTCTGCACATCCAAGCCACCTCAGTCTGGCCTCTCTAACTTTATCTACCACCTATAACAGATCACATAAACACATCCAAAAACACTGACATTTTCTCTTGACGTAAGTGAATTGAAAGGGGGCATATCATGGATATCCACATTTTTATCTCTTAAATACATTTTGTTGTGTACTGGGAGTCTCTAGGAATGCAGAAAAGTTTAATTTAGTCTCTCCTGGTGTTGTGTAGATATTGTTATACACTGTTTGAGTCATATTTTTCGACCCATTCATTCTAGTCCATATTAGGTTTTCTGAACAATTATGTTACAGTTTTTTTGCTGCAGAACGACTAAACAAAGTCATGAACCTCAAGCTTACCAATTTCATAAAATCGCGGTTCTGAAGGTTGGTCATCTTCATTCTTCTATCACTCTGAATCAGACTCTGGCTCCAACACGTAAGGCTGGATGGACAGATCATCTGTTTTTGACATCTTTTAATTAATTTGTAAAGAAAATGTTTCTGGTATCAAACTACAAACATGTCTACGAGGTAGAGCGGACAAGGATCATTGGTAGTTAGACGTGAAGAGGGCGAGTTGTAAAATGCCTCATTTGCATTTAAAGACACAGCACCAAAACGAGTTGCTCTCAGACAAACCTCCAAACAGGAGTGAAAGAGGGGCCTGTGTAGTTACAATAAGGATGGATTTAGGCTAAAGCCTGCAGTTTCATTTTATATAGACCCCAAATGAATGATTTAAATGTAAAAATGAAGGATTTAAAAGCACAATATGTCTCCTTTAAAATGGACGAAACAAAGTAGAAAAACTTTGAATTAAATTTTTAAAATTCTTGTTGAAAACCATGGATGCCTTATACTCTGTCCTAAGGAGGAGCAGAACCACTCATCCTGTTATCAACACTTGGTTCAAAAACCTGCCTCTCTGATTCTATGGGTGTGCATTACTGCCACAAGTACGGGCAGCTTCCACATCTGGAAAAGCCTCAATACAGGAACGTATAAATACCATTATATCCATTACAACAGCATGACTTCTTGGTCCAGGAGCTGAATTGGCCCACCTGCCGTCCTGAACTCTCACCAACAGAAAACATTTAATAAAAGAAAAAAAAATCCAGCAAGGAGAACCCAGGACTGTAGAATCTGGTCACTTCAGTTAGATTTTTACGAACTTTTGTTAGATGGGATGCTTTACAATGATAAAGATGGCCTGGTCCGAACATTTTTTCAAGATTTATGCATTGATTCATTTTTTCAAATTATACTTTTTTTTCCCCCAAAATGGTGCATTTTATTTATTATCAGTGTTTTGATATGTTTACTATGTTTCATTGTGGATAAATGAGTTTGATATTTCCAAATCGTTGCATTTAGGGTTTTACGTTTTGCACAACTTTTTCAGAGTTGGCGTTTTAGATTTTATCTTTTTAAACAGCATTATTCAAGTATGACAACACAGCACTAACATTGTGTATTTCATATATTGGGTATTATATTCTAAATATTTGTTTAAAGCTACACAAATATACACAATCACCCTTCTAATAGACCCGTCCTAATGAAAGACCTAAGGAGTGTTTGACACAATGAAATAAATATATATATTGTGTTAAATAGGGGCTAATCTCATCAACAAGACTTAAAACAATATCCAAACACTCTAACCCTGGAGTGGTAACATATCCACCTGTCACCGAAGCTCCATCTCCAAGAGTGTTTGTTTAATGTATGTAGATGCAGAGCCATCTTTTGAACTCCTTGGCACAGCGGGTTCAGATTTGAGCTGGGTAAAAACTGGCACCGGGCAGCTAACAGGATTGGACGTGGAGATTAAAACCCCGAGGCTGAGGAGGAGCTGCATCTGTCAGCACAAGGGAAGCCCACCTTCTTACCTTTCAGCTAGGGAGGCTTTGTCCAAGGCCCCCTCACGGTAAACTGAGGGTGAGTCTGGCAGGGGACACAATGAGGACGTCCTGGGATTATGTTCTCCTTATCAGGCACAGAGCCAAATCCTCAGCTGGGGTCTTTCATGCTCCCTTTAACACAAAAAGCTTTAAATGTTGAATTTACTGATGAAGACACTGCATCTTTAAAAAGTAAAAAATAGGAACAAATGACACCTTATTTGTTGGGTTAATTTGGGCTACTATGACTCATTAAAGTAGGTTGTATCTAATTTGTTTCCATGAAAGTTTTAAGTCTTGTTTGGAGTTGCCAATAAACAATTTTTCCAAATCACTCTTAGCAGAGCTCTCAAGTCTCACGCAATGAGCGTGAGACACACGCATTTCCTGCCTTTACACGCACTCACGCCACACATG
>JARVGW010000357.1:12899101-12930412 GCA_031762495.1 Anablepsoides rubrolineatus | reverse complement strand
CCTCTGGACCTCCTCCCAGTGGGACGTGCCCAGAACACCTCACCAGGGAGGCGTCCAGGAGGCATCCTAACCAGATGTCCGAGCCACCTCAACAGGCTCTACTCTGAGTCCCTCCTGGATGACCGAGCTTCTCAACCTCTCTCTACAATTATTGTAGTTACCCTAATTCAAATGGTAAATGGCCTGAACTTGTGTAGCGCTTTATCATGTTCAAGGATGCCAAAGCATTTTGCACTACAGTCATTCACTCATTCATACACACATTCTCACATCTGGAAGTAGCAAAACCTTTATCATTCACCTTTAGCGAGGGTTAGTTTTTCTTAGGCAGGGGGTGCTCTGTTCTGTTGATTAAATTTGGTGCCGTCCTTAATGGACACTCTGCCCTGGTAATGATAGCAGAAACATTGAGAGTCATTCCCAACACATGCTGAGTGTGACATCTCATGATATCAGATGAGATTTCCCATACTTTCTGTTTTAAGGTTTGGCTAAAATGTATATCTCAACATAAGATGATCTTAATAGGCATCTTAAAAGACATCGGGTGAATAATAGGCCTTTTAATTTATAAAATAATTTTGCCTTCTCTGTGATGGACATTTCCAGGGTGTACCCCCACCCCATGCACAGTGACTACTGGATCTGGAAACCAGTGACCCCTCGACCCAGAAAGGAAAAAGTGGGTAAAGATAATGGCTTGATGGATGGATGGATGGAATTATGTTTTCTTTCCATTGATCTTGTGGAAACTTTGACAAATGAACAGTCTTACTAAAGATCCACCCACAAGTTTCTTCCTTTCCATATTCAATTTTCTGGTCTTTTCAGGTCAAATTCATTATAAGGACATTAGTGCAATGCTACTTCATTAATGACAAATGAAGCATTAAAGACTTTATCAAATGACACAGTTTTGTAGTTCAGAGAAAAATGGTTATCAGTTTTCTACTCAGATAGCTTCATTGTTCTTGTGTAATGGTTTAAGATTGGCTGCCTATCAAGTTGCTCATCTTAAAAACATTTAGTTATCAGTTGCTTTAATAACGCTCAGCTATGCTCCCATGATGGAATTTTTTTGATGACAAATGTTTATTCCCCTTCAAGAATGAATCTGGGCAGGGCAGTGCTTTTACACTAGCATCACCATGGCTGTCTTCACACAGCTGAGCCATGGTGTGAAACCACCACTGTATGAGGTCATAAATTCCTACACAAGGCTTGCCCAGGTACTTACTGAAAGATGAGTTTGTAATCTGTTTGTGCAGGAATGTTACCTGTCATTCAGCTCGCGTTAATTACCATGACAGACACGAGTCATGATTGTAAATCTCTGTGGGAACAAACATCTTTTATAGGTTTTCATTTCAGGTTTACAGCAGAGACAAACACAGAGTACATTTGGGGTCAGCATCCTCTGATTTGTTTTTGAAAGCTGTCACGTCAGAAACATACTTGTTGATGGTTGAGGCAGAGAAGCGAAACTTATAATCTTGTGTCTAAGCTTGTAAATTATCCATTGAAAACTTATTTCTTGGTTAGATACAGTATCAACAAGACTGATGAGTAGACATTTGGGCCCCGTTAACACTATTGTGGGTAGTTTTTTAATGGCTTGCTTCTGCTGGCTGCTGCAGGTGCTTCAAGTAAAAACAAAGTTTATTTTGTTATAAAACATCTGGGACAATATTAGGAGTGTAATGGGATCTCGTATGAAATCTCACAATATTAAACTCCCGCGATATCTCTCATTGAGATATCGGTTGAGAGGTTACTGTCTCGTTATTACAGTGTTGCCAAGTTAGCGACTTTGTCTCTAGATCTAGCGACTTTTTCAGACCTCTCTAGTGACTTTTTTCCAAAAAGCGACTAGCAACAAATCTAGCAGCATCCTTTCATGTGTTTTTGGAGACTTTTAGAAGCTTTGGCGACAGCACTTTTCTCCTCCTTTCCTCCATGAGCAGCGAGCGGTGTGGTGAGCCCCTCCCCCTTCCTAAAGTGGTCTAATCAGAGCCCTAGAGAGAAATCTGATAGATGTTCATAAAGGAAAAAAATAATGACCTATTTTGTTTTAAATTTATGTTGAATTTTTGGTAAGTTTGAATAATAGAAAATAAGTAAAGACATGCAAACATCATAAAGAAAAGGAACAATTACTTATTTTGGTTTATATTTAGGTTCAGTTTTTGGAAAGTTCTGCGTGAACGTCTTTTTTTATATGATGTTGGAAGGCCATGCATAGTTAAAGCACTGTTCTAAGGTCTAAGGAGATTCAAGAAATCAGAAAAAGGAAGATACCAGAAGAGTTAGTAATAAAAAATGTTAATGCATAGAATAAAAACCTTTTTGCAACATAAAATTGATACACCCCTAGACAGTGCTAAACACGTTTGTTTAGTAGTTGGACAAGATCACTTTAGCCTCCCTTCCGTCCGTCCGTCTGCCGTCTGTTCACCTTATGAAATTATTTAAATAATGAAAGCCTGTGATGATTCCAACAAAACTGATAATATTTGGTCATTACAGAATGGCACAGGGGACATCAGCAGCAGTTGGTGTCGAGTTCTATCTTGTTACCTTTACCACCATTAGTGTTTCTAATGGGAAGTATTAACCACCTTGTGTAATAGGTTAAAAATACTGTTTAAAGTTTAGTTTATTCCTCACATTAAATTTATTAAGAACTAGCTCAGCTTTTAATAAAGGGTTTTTCTTTTTAAAAATCTGTACGTTTTAGGGATTTTTTTAAAATCTAAAAAGAATGGAAAATTTCCTCTTCAAAAAACATTTTTCCTCCATTAAAACAATTGTGTTTATTCATTGCACAAAAAAAAAAACATAGACAGAAATACGTGTGTTGCTTATTTATTTATTCACATCCACGCCCCACCCACCCCAAAAAAAGACAAAAAACAAACAAACAAACAAACAAAAAAAAAGATAAAATTGTGTCCTTTATTTATTTATTCCCACATCCCAAAAGAAAAAGGAAAAAAAAGACCATACAAGAGTTAATCATAGATTTGATCATAATTGTTGGTTCTGTTGTGGTGGAAACATGGCCCAAAAAGGGTTGCAAGAATTGGCCTTGATTTGGGAGTTCAGCCACTTGTTTTGGCCTCACTATTGTTTTGGTACTGATGTTTCCGTATCGGACTAGAAGCTTTGTGGTGTCATTCATTCTTTACCTAAATAAAATTCTTTCTGTTAACCTGTTAGCATGTTTGTTCACTTAGATACTGTGTTCCTTTGAACTTGTCAGTTTTCAGTACGTGACTGAACTTTGGGAATATTCCTCTGAAGAGTAATTTTTGCACAGTCAGGAAAGGAACTCCTCCAATCAAGCAGACAAAAATAAACCATGATTAGAGGATAGTTTGCAGAAAGACACTGCAAAGTTTCCATACCGGCCTCCACAATTTCCATTCAGATTTAAAAAAACTGTCATTATCTATTGTGTTGCTTGACCAGACACTGTGAGAAAAACAAAACCAGCAATCTGAGATTCAGAGTCAAGTGTGTCATTTAGGAAGCTAGTTCCTTGATTCATCCTGGAACACAATGCAAGAAAACAATATAAAAACAAATAAAACTTGGAGCTGTCATGAAACAAATACGTGGCATGATCCCTAAAAGCTTAAGCTCTCTTCCTAAAACATCACCATCTCCTCTTCAGCAGCTGTGTCAAGCAAGTAATTAAAGATGTATTAATGACTTCAAGTTTGTAGGTACAGTAAATATTGGTGATCTTGGCACATTTTTTTTTTGCATTTTTATAAATCATTTTGAAGTCAAAATTATATTGCATCAACTGAAATTAGGAGTTATATCATTCTATAAATTTTAGCCATGTCATTCAGCCCTAGTACTGAGAACGTAAGGTGTTCTACTAACTAACTAAAATCCATTTATAATACCACATAATCCACAAAGATTAGTCCCAATGGGAACTACGTGTATGTATGTACTATTTGCTATGTTATGGTTATCAAACCTTTCATTTTTGTAAGATCACTATCTCAAGCCCATGTACGATTCTGCGAGTTTTAGATTTAGTTCTTTGGAAAGAATTAATTCTACCTCTGGCTTAGTTGTTTATGGTTTGACCAGCAAAAGATTTGAGGTGAAAGATAATTGAAAATAAATCAAGTGATCATCTGCAAATCACCTTTAGATTATGTTCATATTGCAGGTCTTAATGATCAATTCTGATTTAAAAAAAATTTTTTTTTTGGCGTGAACATTCACAATCTATTTTAAATGTGACCTCCATCAGCGGAGGTCCATTGTGAAATCTACATGTCACTGATGTGACTCACATGCAGAGAAGATGACGTGATGCCACATTCAGCTGGCTGTTTGTTTACAGTTAGCTAAACATGGATGCTACTTGTAGCATGTTAATTTGGGAGTCGTTGTTCAATCAGAAACAATAAATAATTATCTGACATGCTTGTTGGTAAATGGCTTGAACTTTTACAGTGCCTTATCAAGACCACATGGACCCCAAGACGCTTTACACTTCTGACATTCACCCATGCACACACACATTCATACACTGATGGTGGCAAGTTCCAGCCACAGCTGCCCTGGGGCATACTGACAGAAGCAGGGCTGCTATGCACTGGCACCACCGGACCCTCTGACCACCATCAGTAGGCAAGGTGGGTGAAGTATCTTGCCCAAGGACACAACAAACAATGACTGAAAAGGCTTGATGAGGGATAGAAGTGGTGACCTTCCAGTTCCAGGACAACTCCCCTAACCACGCCACCACAGCCGCCTGTTGAACCTACCTCTGACCGGATGCTTCGATGCAGCATTTTATTTAAGGAATGAAGCGACATGCTAAAACTAGTATAAACATCGAAAGAGTAACTTTAGGATCAATACGGTCCACGACCGACATTGGACGTTACTCTATGTTTCTGTGGGTTCTCAGTCATCCAGGACATGAAAAACTAAAAGAAATAAGACAAAGCAACTGGACTTCTGTTCTGTAGCTAAAGATGTGAAGCTATAAGATTTAAACAATATAAATCAAGGTTTGTGTCTTTATCTATCCTTCACCCCCACCTCACTGAGGAAATAGTCGGATATAATGCGACATGTGTGTTCAGACTGCAGTCACTTTGAAAAACACCAGATATGTATCCAATTTAGTACCACATACTGAAAAGGCCTGGGTCAGTTCATCCGTCCATCCGTTTTCTGCCGCTTATTCGGGATCGGGTTGCAGGGGCAGCAGCCTAAGCAGAGAGACCCAGACATCCCGCTCCCCAGCCACTTGGGCCAGCTCGTCCAGGGGGATCCCAAGGAGTTCCCAGGCCAGCCAAGAAACATAGTCCCTCCAGCATGTCCTGGGTCTTCCTCTGGGCCTCCTCCCAATGGGACGTGCCCGGAACTCCTCACCAGGGAGGCGTCCAGGCCACGTCCCTAGAGCCAGCCTCTGTAGCCGAGGATCGGACCGCCGAGGTCCTCTCCTTTGACCACTGCCCAACACACATTGCACCTGACTCCTATGACCCCTCCCACAGGTGGTGAGCCCATGGGAAGGGGGACCCATGTCTCCTCTTTGTGCTGTGACCGACCGGGCTTCATGGGCAAAAGCCTGGCAACCAGGCGCTCGCCAACGTGTCCCACCTCCAGGCCTGGCTCCAGCATGGGGCCCCGGTGACCCGCGGCCGGGCAAGGGAACACTGAATCCATTTATTGTGTTCATCATAGGGGTCTTTGGGCTGAGCTTTGCCTGATCCCTCACCTAGGACCTGTTTGCCTTGGGTGACCCTACCAGGGGCATGAAGCCCCCGACAACATAGCTCCTAGGATCATTGGGACACTCAAACTTCTCTACCATGATAAGGTGGCAGCCCAGGGAGAAGGTCCTGGGTCGGATTTGGAAAAAATTGGATTTGTTGCGTTCAGACTGTCATAAAACAATACAATATGGATTGCACTGGGTTACATTTGCCTGCAGTGTGAACTTAGTCTTAGAATGTTCATGTGTTTCTTCAAACACTTTCCAATTACATCTTTCCATATTGATCAGTGCAGAAAAACAGCAGGTTTGGACTTGCCTGTTAAAAGCAATATGGTGTATAAAGTGTGTACTAAACACTTTATGGACAACAGACCTTCAATCCATTTGCCTTTCTAAGAGAAAACTGCAAAGATAAGTCTAAAATTCTGTCGTTTCCTGTCAGTTCTAGACTCTTGAGTCATTTAATTAAGTCATTAAAGGATTTTCTTACATTGTTCCAATGCTTATCCCAGCAAAAAGCAGTAACTACGAAACCTTCCAACCTCTGCTGAAACATGTTAATGTTTTATGTTCTACATGCACGCACAACTACCAGATCTTCTCTGCTTTGTACACAAACACTTAAAATCAAATACACATACATTCTCTTGGGCAGCAAACCACTTTTTCGCCCAGGTGATTTTAATCCAACTTGACTCTGTGGTTAAATATTGACCAGATCTGACGTGGGCTCACAGCACTTTGCTGCCAAGGCTGCACCGCTGCCTGCTACATCAGCGGTCCAACACACACACATTCAGCACAACGCTGAACGCAAACACGCACACACACTCAGTGGCTGGCAGCAGCTGAGAGTCAGAAAGGCAGCTGGGGCAGAAGTGTAGAACGAAGCGGAAGAAGAGGAGGGCAAGCAGACAGTGGTGGGGAAAACAAACGAAAGATGAGCCAGTTTGCGGACCGCAGCGTTGGATCGGCCCGTGGAAGAATCCCTCTGCTGGAGCTACTGGCGGTGAGTCTCGGTTCGTTCCCTACTCCGTCCATCCATACATGCATCTATCCCTCCAAGCACTTGGACAAGGAGCTATCTGGGACAGGAAGCAGGCCGTCTGGAGCTGGATGTAGGTCTAACTGGGTGATAATCAGGCCAGCATCCTGCCCTCCAGTGTGCCCAAATCTACAAACACCTACGCTGCTCGTGGCTCAAAGCCGAGACAGGAACTGCTCAGGGTTAGACGTGCAAAGACGTGGGAGGGGTGAACTTGTAACCCATGACTGAATCTAAGAACTTTGTTAGACCTAATTACAATACAGCATTTTAGTGATTTCCACATTTTTAAAAAGGAATGCAATTTGTTATGACAAACTGTGGCTGCAAAATATTCAGATTCATAGCCTTATTTTGGTTTTTGATCAATAAATGTCTTGCATGAAACAACAAAACAATGTTCCCATTTGTAGGTCGTTATCCATCAAGCTGTGACTGCACGTAATTAGATGTGTGAATTGGGCTTGTTTCATGTTTCCGATACATCTCCAGAAGGTCTGGATATGGGGACGTGTCTGCCATCTGTACAGGTTCACCCCATGTGGTTGAGATGTATTTTGACATGTGACGGGCTGCTATATTATGCCTTGGTGTATAAAGACCAGTGTAGGTCTAAAAATAAAACGCCTATGTCTGAGGGTGCATTTCAACCATGACTGTGCTCCGATTCTTTTGGCTAAGTGTTTTTGACTTATTGGATTGACAAGAAAAGCCTATTTCTAGTGAAAACACATCCATAAAGCAAAAGAGAAATGAAATAATTGCTTTTGGGATGATAGCTCTGGCCTTCTTTCACTCATCTCTGTACTTCCTCTGAGTAAGCCAGGGATGTTTTGTGCAGATCCAGGGGATTTCGGTCGCTGCCACAGCATGGACCCAATTATGCAGACAAATGTCTCAGCTGAGCTGCAAGACTCCATATATCTTTTATCTAATCACATTAACAGGAGCTGGATAGTGACTAATGGCTCGTGGAAGAGGAGGAGGAGCGTGAAATGTACGAGTGGCTGGAAAACCTGGGATGCATGGATGCGTTTTTCCGTCCTGTTTCAGATGCAGATCCCAGTGCTCCCCACCACCAAACCACTCCAAACCTCTTCGATCGTATACTTTTTTTTCATCCTGAAAGACTTGTGTTGCTGTGTGCTAAACGTTTGCGTAGACATTACTAAAACTTCGATCAAACACTTTTTAGACCTCTCATCGTCATTTGGTTTGGCATGTTTTTTCAGTGCTTGTCTGCGGTTTCTATATAGTTTAAGTTTTTTCTACTGCAATCACTCAAAATGCCTTAGTCTGACTGTCAAATAAATCACAATTATAGACAAAAACAATCCATTGAAACTAATACAGCTGAATTTTTAAGGTCTTTACTAAATGCATTAATTGAAAAAAATGTGACTCTGTTCTGATGGCTTATTTAAGAGCTACTTAGAGTGAAGTGCTGAGATTAAGGACATTAGAGTGCATTGTGAGATATAAAGACCTACCTCCTTTTTTAAATGCAGGCTTTTAAAAGCCGATCGTTGGTGAGAACAGTGTTGCAGAACCAACATGCTTCATAGAGAAGTACAACATCAGAGAAAGCTGCAATGCATTTTTAAAGCCCCTGATGTTCTTAAATCCACATGTAGACAGGTTGTCTACAAACTATAATATTTATGACTGCTGAGAAATGGTGAAGCAGAGTATAAACAAAGTGCATCTGCAGAAACTTATTACAAACTAAATCTGTTCACTAATAATGTGAATATTGTTCACATTATAGTCAGGATGTACATAATTACTTTTTCTAAGATACGTACATGGGATCAGTAGGACCTAATAAGTATAATAACTTGACTCTTGGGTCCCAAATTGTCACGCTTGTTGAGGAATACCTGAGCAATTACCGCTGTTGTATAAAGTACCTCAAAGTGATACTTGAGTAAAAGTACAAATACCTTATCATAAAAATACTATGGTAAAAGTTAAAGTCTTCTCTAAGAATATTACTTGAGTAAAAGTCTTAAAGTATCTGATATTTCTTGTACTTAACCCTATATCACCATTTGTATCATATTTGCTACACAGGATTCCTATGACCTCTATGACCATTTTCTAAAGGGTCGGGCTTTAAATGGTTAAGTATCAAAAGTACATTTCGGACACACAATCTACTTAAGTATTAAAAGTAAAAGTATTGAGTAAAAGTGAGCAGTTAAATTTTCCAAAAAACATCTTTTCTAATAGTGTGCAGTTGTGATGGATTGCGTACAAGCTAATACAGTATCAGAATGGTATATTTTTATACTTCTTATCCAACCACAATTAAATTCACTCTATCCAGGAGACACAATTTATCAGGATAGTATTTTCTTTAAACAATAACTCAGAATAGGAGTAATGACTTTCTACTTCTTACCTTTTTAAAAAATGTAAGGAGTAGAAAGTACAGATAATTGTGTAAAAATGTAATGAGTAAAAGTAAAAAGTATGCTGAAAAACAATTACTCAAGTAAAGTACAGATAACCAAAATTTCCACTTAAGTACAGTAACAAAGTATTTGTACGTAGATACTTTACAATTACCATGCAAAACTTTGAAATTTCATAGCCTTTCTGGTGGTTCTATAGTGTTTTTGGCAATACAGCAGCCAGCTGTTTACCAAAGCAAGATTAGTGAAGTGCATCATCATCATCATTGACAACTTTCAGATTGCTCTTCAGTTTGAAGAACTTATTATGTGATGTTATGGCAGGTAATCACAGACCATTTGACCTGAACATTATTGGTATAATTAATTTATTGAACAAATGTATCACTTGGAAAATCTATTTGCGCTTGTGAACTGTTCTAAATATTTCCAGATTTGTTTGACAAAAATTTGTGACCACATATACCACTTACACTAACTATTTATATTTGTAAATTGTTCTAAATATTTGCAGGTTTGTCCTACCTCATGGCACAATCAATAACAAAAGATAGTCCCAATGTCCTCAAATGAGGACTTTATCTTTACCAAAATTGTACTTTGCTTCAGTTGTAAAAAAAAAAAAACAGCTATGTTTGCATGCCTTATGCAGATAAAGATGTAACTGTTCATAAATACACTTGTTTCAAGCATAAAATGTAACTTGGATTTTTACCTTGGCCATTTTTCTTACCAGAGTTGTTGTAGAAGCTTTTTACTGGGATCCCGGCCATCTTGTTTTCACACATATGAGTGTAATATTGTCAAGAGACCAGTGTTGGTCTGGAGAGCGCTGGTAGTGTCAATTAATGAGGCCAATGGGTTAAAGTTGAAAAGAATAATGCATCATGGGTAGAGAGGCAAAAATGCAACGTCTGGATATGAGGACCCAGGGTCTTATCTTTAAGACATGGTGGAGGTACGATCATCAACACTTGCAAACCTTGCCATCACTAAATAAATCATACTTGCAATAAAGAAAATACTGGAGGTTTTCAGGACGCCTTGACACCAGTCTTAGACACAAATACTCAAAATCACTGTCAGGAAGCAAAGGTGCCTGCAGTTTTATTCCATTTCTCAATACCAATATCAAACAAGATCAAATACAATCAAACAAAGGTGAATCCCATTTCCCAGTGTTGCTCCTGCCCCTAATTTTGAAGGAGTGTATCCCCCCCCCCCCCAGGGGCGTGTCTTACAGAGAGGCTTTTATACCAGAACACGGCCGCTGTGACGAAACCGTGTACCAGAGACGTCATTGTGTACTGCCGTTAACCAATGTGTAAATTAGACTGCAGTACCACTGCTCAACCCATAGTATGCAGCACAAATACGTTTTTAGACCAGATATTACAGATTTTAACAAATAAGAACAAAAACGTCAAAATTAGCACAGAAATAGTGCTATACAACATTTTAGACACATTATAGATAGTTTATCAGCTAAACAAACTTATTTTTGGGGTAAGTTACCCTTTAAGTATTCCACTAAGAATGGGACACCCCTTCAAGAAGCTGGAATATCACCACCACCAAACTTTTGAGTAGGATTTTTGAAGAAGGTGTCTATAAGCAATATAAGCTTCCCACCCCTATTATTAAGCTTACGGAAGTTTAAGAAATTTACGCAAGGAAAAAAGAAATTATGAACAGACCAGGAGCGAAAATTGGTGCAAGGCGGTGCAATTTATTCTTTATATGTCTTCTGGGCTTAATAAAATAATTGTGGTCACCTCGTCATGCTGCTTACAAAAATGTACAAAATTTACTGAGAGAAAATTTCAATCTCGGCGAGCTGGAAGATCGACACGTTGCCCTGTTTTCTTACACCTCATGGTGAACGCCAGCTGAAAGAAGGTGTTAAAAAGACACCCATCTAGCTAAATGCCTGAGCACCACCAATTCCTTTCATGTAAACAGAGTTTTGGATGGTATTCTCAGAATTGTTATATACTTGTGTAGTTATTTATATACATATTTGATGCTTAAGAATTAATAATTACAAGAAAGTCCTACTATTTATCCCCCTATCCTAGATCACAAAAAACACCTGTAGGGTCAATGGTGGAAAAGGAATTGACCAATTTTTGTTTTGTGTAAAGTCAGATCAATATTAGTTTAGTTTTTAGCGTCAATCATGGTCTGAGCTCATGTTTCACGCTGAAAGTCAATTAAGACCGATGTGCATGGACATTTTAGATGTCCAGGTGACCAATTGCCTGCTTGATTTAAAGCACCTAAAACCAAATGTATGCAGGCTGAAAGAATGGATGCAAGTCAACAAATAGGATACAAAGTTAATGTTAAAGCTTTGTAAAAGCAAACAATTGAACTAAACTAATGCTAACTGAACTTAAAAATGAAGATTTGAGTTTAATTTATCAATTCTGGTCGAGGTTAACCACATCTATGTTTCTCACGGATGGATGGTTAAACCACATATGAAACAACACAGACAACTGAACTGTTGCTGTGTGAGCAATCTGTTCTGAAATGGTAGTAGTCCTAAAAGAACTTACAAACTTATTATCCTGTCCGTGTGCTCATGGTAAACACAACAGACTGTTGGCGTGAGTATGGATTCAGCAGACACAACACATTTGAGTCAGACGTATAATCATAACAAAGCAGTGGGATGAAAAAAAAAATGGATTTAATGTTGTGTTTGTCTTCGAATGAAGATATTTGAAACGGAAATAAATAGACATTATGTCTGTTTTGAATGACTGTTTTCAATAAAATGTGAGTCTAAGATGTGAATTTGGACCAAGCTTTGTAGTTTTGGTTGCAAAAAAAGAAGAAGAGATGAAAGACTCACCAGCTGAAGAAGATTAAAGCTAATTATGGAGGGTGAAGTGACAACTGCAACGAGAATTATATATGAAAAAAACAAAGAAGTATGAAATCTTTAGAAAAACATTTTTTGCTTTTTTTTTGTCTTTGTGATGTTTAATTAAATAGGCCAAAAGACGCAGCTTGATTGATGCCATGATTGCTCGTTTGCACAAAAGCAAACTGTTTTGTTTTCATTTATTCCAAGTGTAAGAAAAACATGGTGTGACATTTAAAATATATTACAGAGCAATGTCAAGTCTCAGCAGTTATACATCCTGATCCATGAACTCAAACTCTTTGATAATGTGTCTTTTTGGTGGACAGATTACTGTAATGGAATTATTTAATTTATTTATTTATCAGTTTCTGCAAAAAGGAGAACGGTGGCCGTAAATTGCCTGAAATTAAGGTTATTGTTAAGGGTTTCTCAATGAAATTGGGGGGAAAAAATGTCTGAAATGACATGGAACATATATTTCCTAATGAGGCACAATAATTGATATGTTAATTTAAATCTAGCTAATTGAGTTTCCTTTTTGTTTTTAATGTCACTTTTCATTATTTTTCCGGTCGACGAGCAGGGCAGGTGTCGTTTGCTTCCTGTTTGTCCCTAAAGAGGTTTGAAAGTGGACATACAGGAGCTCAGCGATCTTCTGGCTCAAATTACAATATGCTAATGCCCCTCAGCTGCAACCTGCACCACCCTCCTGCTGCTCCACGCACACACGCTCAAAGAAAACCACATTCGCACAAGCCCCCGGGACAGCCATGGGAGGGCCGTGAAAAGGAAGCAGAGATGATTAATTAACTCTGCCCTCGTTTTGATACGGCCTTATTGGCTTTCAACACCTCGGATTCTGCTTCAGAGCTTTGCATAGATTATCCTCCCACTGCCAAAACAGCCACACAAACAGTCTTTCCAAAAAAAAAAAGAGAGAAACGAGGTCAAGTCGTCTCATGATACGGTGAATGTGGGGGAAATTGCTTGTTTAGACGGCTGTGTTGCACACTACTGATAGATTTTGTTTATTAGCTTTTCCAAGATATTTGTCTCTACAGGAAGTCTCATTGAGATGAGAGTTTAAATCTGTTGAAGAGGGGTTTCTCATTTTTATGAGCTCCGTTTGGAGAAAATCAGTATAATTCTGATCGGATGGCGTTATCACTGTGCTTCCTGGTGCCTATGTCCCCTGTACAATGTCTACACTGTGAATCTGTATTTGATTTAAAAGGCATTTGAAGAGGGAGCCAAACATCTTTTATAACTTTCATTATTAACACCGGGACAAAATAGGTACCAGGGGACATAGGTTTGGTGAGCTAACTGCTAGTTCTACTAGACCAGAGTCTAGTAGAACTAGCTTTTTTAACTAGCTCTAAGTGCTGCCATTTTTAGAACTTTACGTCATAAACTGTTACATCAGTATTAATCAATTTCTTCAAATGAAGAACATAATAGAAGCTATAACTGTTCAATTTTATAGCCTTTCCACACAACCCAACTTCAAGATCCAAAATATTCCTGTAGACATGGTAGCTGTATGGACCAAATATGGGGTTGTTTTCCTATACACATGGTCTGAAAGCCATTTTCAGTGTCTACACCTAGAATTTGTTTTTGCTCTTGTTTGCTGATTAGCCTTTATTTGTCATTTGGTCAAAATGAAACTCCATTTCTTTAAACCAAGGTTGTTCAAAATTGCTATCTACAGCAGTTTAATTGTTCATGACGTTTTTTTAGAGAACCCCACTTCAGCAGATCTGAACCATCATTTATAAAAGCAGGACACAGTGTGTATAGTGCATCTGCTTACTGAATGCAAGCGGTTTTAGCTCGTGTGCGTTCACGAGTACTCGAATATCAATGCTTCCTCATGTGTAAGCAAATATGAGCTTGCATGTGGTCATCTTCCATTGAGTTTGTGTTCACTGTGGACTCCAGGTGCTCCAGCTGCTTTTGTCCCCTCAGTGTCCCGTCCCTGACCCACTCGCCTCCGCTCCCTGGTGCCTTTTCTATTCAGCTTTGGCGAACAGGCAGCTCTGCGATATTGAAGTGGCTGTCAGACAAAACAACTGACAGCACTTCTGTATTCTGCCTCTTTTAGGACCTTTCATCTGTTCCCCTTCTGTGCAAAACTCAACGTGTCTGCACTCATTGGGAGCCGCGGCACGCTCGTGTGCTTATGTTTCATCATGCTCTTCCTCCCTAACAAAAGATCACCTGCCTGACTGTGTGATGTGTCACATGGTGGAAGCCCTGAGGGAAAGCCTGCAGCCACATGTGGAACTGTAGCTTCTGTGTCACGACTGGCTCCTATTATATCGCACAATGCCTTCTGTTCTGCTTTGTCTTCCTGGAAAAGACGAGTTTTATTAAATGCAATGTGGTTTACAGAAAACACACCGGTGGTTATTTTTCTGGCATTGACCACTCCGTGGGACGTTTCTCCGCATATCCCCGCTTGCTCCATATGTAAACGCAGCAACAGAAACAGGTCTGTCCAGCCTCAAACCTCTGCTTTACAATGAGGTGTTGTCTGCAGGGAGCCTCGTTTTCTCCGACGTGGCTAATCCGCTCTGTCAGAAGTGGTTGCCGTTGATGCTAGCCTTGTTTCCGCTCTGTGGAAAGTCAACCAGTTAAAAACAGCCCAAGTTGCAATATTCACCTGCTGGCCACACTCGCCTAAACTGCCTCGCAGGCAGAAGAAAAGTGACCTTTATGCCTGTTAGGTTTGTTAGTGTTATGTAGGCTACCTCTGTTGTTTCACTGCATGTGCATGTAGGCTGTACGAAAATGTAATTACACAGCTCCTTCAGTTCTTATAACAGAGTTCTGACAATTCAAATTGCATATGCTGTAAATAATTTTTGTTCTTCATTTTGTGAACAGTTGGAATTTTCTGACTTGCTGGAATTTAAACTTTTATTCAATCAGCTGCATCACATCAATAAATTCAGGGGGTCTACACTTTTCATCGCATCCGAATAACTAAATAACACACCTGTTGTCTACTTATTATCTAATGTGTAAGGTTTCTGTGTTATTGTGGTTTAGTACTTTTCTAAAACAAGCTAACAAAGGTGCCACCTTTTTAAATGGGTGCACTTGCTTGTCTGCTGAGGGACTTGGTGGAAGGTTACTGATTGTCATAAACCACTTCTTCTGCTGTGATTATAGACTGAGTTTTGATTTTGTAAGCTGTAGTTGGGACAGTTTCACTCATCATGTGTTTCATTTTTTGCTCGTTTTAACAAGTGAGATGTTTACCAGTGTGCAAAATGTTTCAGTCATGGGTTTTATGGGGTAAATGCTTGTGAAACTAGTTGGGAAGAAGAATCAGTTGCTTAAAATTCCTGTGGTCTAAATCTTCAGTCTTAAGTTAATTATCTTATGTGTCCTTTGCAACAATTCAAGACTAGTCTGCACACAGCGTTTGCAAGAGTTTCCAAAATGTCTCAAAACTTTTAGAGATTTCCAATTTGTATCACAAAGGCTTGCTATTATGTTGCTTGTTTTTTGAACATGTTTAAAAAGGTGTGCAACAAAGGTCTTCATTTCCAAAATGTACTCCAGTAGATTAAATTAGAAAATGGGACAAGTGCCAGGGTGGGTACAAAGCAGACTGAGACAGTGTGAGCAGTGGTTAAAGTATGCTCAGCCAAGGTTACAGTTATACAAGTTGGAAAATAAGCCGTGTTTTTTTTTAACTGGCTACTCATAACGTGACTGCACTTCTAGCTGGTTGTTTACTCACAAACACTTGAATTCAGTGAGAGTTCCGCTCTAGGTTTGCCTGTTTTCTGATAACTTTCTAGCACTTCTCAGTCACTGATCAGTCTGTAAAACTCACAACCCAGCAATATACTACCTTAAGGATTTCCATGATCTGGATCATCCCTCATAATCATGCATCTTGCTGGGCTATGAATGTTGGCAACTGCAAAAAATCAGAGTTGCTGTGATTGTCTCAAGTTCTTATTTATTCTTATTCTTATTTCCTCATTTTTTGTATTTTTTTTCTAATTTAAACACATTAAAACAATCAGAAACAGACTGGCCCAACAATGAGGTGTTGTTGACCAGGGAACCATCTGCATGAAGTCTCAGAGCACCTTCAAAACCACTGAGGTCAAGTTCAAACCAAACCTTTGTGTTGGACAAACTTATGCCATCAGAAACTGAATTTGAATTGCTCAGAATGAATCTGTATTTGCATATTTTAAAATTAAATGCATTGATTTAAAAATGGCTATCACTAAATTGAATCTGAATTGAAAGTTGGAAGCTATTTAAAAAAATTCACTTGGGATTAAATTTTTAAAAGTCAGATAAATCCATATCAAAGTGCTGGTTAAAGCACTTACTTTGATTGACTTTGGTATATTTTTGTCTTAAATGGTAAATGGACTGAACTCATGTAGCACTTTATCAAGTCCTTCCAGACCCCAAAGCGCTGTACACTTACAGACATTCACCCATTCACACACACATTCACACACTGAAGATGGCAAACTACAATGTAGCCACAGCTGCCCTGGGGCACACTGACAGAGGCGAGTCTTAACACCAGTATTCAAAATAAATGTACATGTTAAGTTACCCACATAACAAAATTTGTTTGCCCCGCACACTGCACTAAGACTGCTCTTTGGAGGCCCAGATGTGATTTGCAAGAGGTGGTTTATGGGCCAGCACCACATAAACCAAACCACAACTGGGCCAGTTGTGGCATGCCATCCTAAAAACAGTGTCAGACTTGGCCAAAATTTGGTTGACAAACCACTTGCCATATCAGAAGTCAGACCTGGCCCACCTGGCCAGCTTGACACCAGATCTGGTCTACACCTGTCGTCTGTTTAGTATATTATCTAAATAATTAATAACACACATAAAAAAAACTAAGTACATTCACTGACCCTGACATTTTATTGTTGCTTCTATCATTACGTCTAATTACCAAATGTAAACTTTAGATTTAGGTCTCTGTTCTTGAAAGTCGCCATTCATGCTGAAGCTGAACAAGAATTAAAGTCATAGTCTCAGCTAGCTGGACAGCATGTGAGCTGTCCAGCTAGCTGAGGCTATCCACATTATTGACTCTCTGTCACTTTTCAAAGAGATTGTATGATTTCTGTGCCTTTCATGAGTCCGTAACTCAACTTTATGGTGACATGCTTTGTGGCACTCAGTGATCTCTTTTTTTTCCTTTTCCTCACGGATTTTCTTGTCTAGCCAGGCGTCAGATCAGTGATTGTGGTTTTATGAGGCGGACAGAGCCTCAGGTGAACTGGAGTGAATGAGGGATAGTCCTTAGGGCCAACTGACGGCCGTGTCAGCGGTCAACGATTGCCTTTGTGTGTGGTCATTGTGGTCACCGAGAGGCTATTGTGGGAGATTGTGGCAGCCGGAGGGCTATCAAACTGCGACCCAGCATCCATCTGGCACAACAGCTGAGGGAGCCAACGTATTTCTATGCAGAAACTTATGCAGCACAAACAAGACCCCCTATGATTATTTCATTACTTTAATTTATTTCGGATTATCATCAATTTGAAGGAAATGGCGCAGATGCGATAACAGCCCAACAAAGCGCTCTATATTTATCATTTGTTTAATATTTCAAACCGGAATTTATTTTGGAGGTATTTCCTGAATGGTTTTTCAGCCTCCTCCACCCACCTTCTAATATTCCTGACTGAGCTAAAGCATTGAGAATGAGGGGGGGGGCTACGAGTTGAGCCGTATGAATTGGATCATTATAGAAGCTTTTCTCTCCCTGACCCACTTCCCCCCACTGCTTACATGGCTTGAGTCCAGCATCGGGGTCCGTGCACACTGGTACCCTGCACGGATGGTCTCAGGGATAAGTCTCACAGTAAAATGGGTCTGTTATGTTCGGAAAAATGCTGAAATGAGGCGATGCTGAAAGCTTTCCGGCACACCTAGTTGGAGCCTTTCAGGCCTTGTTGCACAAAATGTGTGATCTGTCTTCAGGTTCTCACGTTCAATACAACACTTCTGAAAGTAACCATTTCCTTCAAATAAACTATGGTAAAAGATTACAGCAGTCAAAATTTGGAACTGAATGATAAAAACATTGTAGTACCTGCTGCTGAAAGGCAGATGTTTTTGTTGCACTTGCAGTTTGCCTTTTTAGCATTTCACTGATATCAATCCAGTGGGTCATGAATAATTTTCTGGACATCTACAACTGATTCAACATGTCCATCACAACTAATCAGTATTAAACACAAAGATGGCTCTAGCTTAGTTTTACAGATATGGAGCTAGGTTTTGGAGTGGTCATAGTTGAGAATTATCTCTTACAAGCTCTGAGAATTTATAGATCTCACAGCAAACTTAAGCATGCTTGGTGGCTCTTATACATCTGATTAATTTATGGAGTCAGTTCAAGTTGTTCGCCAGGTGCCTGCTAATCAAGCTTAGCAAAAACAAAAATGACTGTTTCCACTGGCCATTACTGGCTTTGGCATGGGGGGGTGGAGGGGTGTTAGCGGAGCTGTAGTGTTTTCATTGCTGGTAGTTGTCAATGGGGGGATGCGTAGATTAGCTTAATGCTGGGTCAAAGCAACTTATTGTCATTGGGGGTGGATTTTAATAGGCAGGGCCCATTGGGTTGATTGGGGACAGGCCGCTCTCATATTATGATAGGGTAAACACTGAATGAATTTAAACAATAACTGTTACAGATGTAGAACTGAAATTTGGTGTGGTAGCAGCTGAGAGTCATTCCCAACACATAAGGCTCATTCAGAAGACGCCCCGTACCGTCACTGACATGTGTTCTGACCACCAGAAGACATTCAGAAGACACACAGAGGAGGAATGGGTGGACTGAAACACCCCGCCTCTGTACCTTAATGCAAGGTAGTGACAAAAACGGTAATGCTGACTCCTGAGAAGGTGGGCCGGTGTAGTTCCTAAAACTATCTTCAACATAATAAGAGGCAAGAGCTATTCAGCATCTCCTGCTGCTCTCATCAGCAGCTTGAATCGGAGTAGATGATTTTTTTCTCATGCTTCTTTTAATACTGTTATTAATGTAATCTGAAAGCATGAGCATGGAAAGAGTGTCTTTATTGGTGACTTCTGAAATGCCAGAGGGAACGTCAACACAGAATAGGCTGTTCGCCCATTTAACGTCACTGTCTTCTGAAAGAGCCTATAAGTGCTAACAGATTGTGTAAGATTTCTTTCTGAATAATACAAGATCATACAAATGTTTGAAGTTTGATCAAAACAATGATTCTTCTATCATTTCTCAACAGGCTTTAATTTAAAGTGCGTTTTTGAAAATTACTTTAATACTTTGAAAAAAATCAGCATGGCTCTCGTATTCCTCCACCTGTTCTATAGCTCTACAATGGAGTGGCTATATTTTCCATATACCCCTCATAAGTACATCCATTGGGGTCAATACAACTTGTGACCTAGTAGGGGAACAAAGCTGAAAGCTCCAGCATGTGGAGCATAATGCTGTGGTAACGTAATGCTTTCAGGGAGCAACCGATGAGCTATTGTGTCGTGGCCGAATGAAGCGGCCACCCCACGTTTGAAAAATGGCTTCCAGAGAGTTCAGAGTATCTGAAAGGGGCGACTGCCCCAGATAAGAAGCATTATCTGAGTAAACACATAATATTCGTAGAACAGTGTTGTTATTGTAAGAGCAAATAGCTGGCCTGAGCTAAAGGAAACTTGAGTCTAAATTTTCCCACAGTAGCGGAACTATCACCTTTTGAGTTCAACGTCCTGGGATATGAAATCCAGAAAGCGACATCAAAACACAAACAAATCATGTTTCCTGTTTGGAGAGGCAGTTATGGCAGCAATGAAGGCTGAATTTATTTATCAGATGGACCTTTGACACAGATTTTAAAGGAAAGAAGGGGAGACTGAAGTTATTCACACAACGTGTTTCCATCCATCCCCGTCCAGGCAAGCTTTCGAGACCCATTGATGTCACCTCGTCTGAGAGGTTTAATGAGAAACAGCACTGATGTCAGATTCTTCCCCTCAGCTCCCATCTGGTTGAAATGAAATGAGTATGACTGCTAAAAATAAGCCTCCACTTGAGATGATAACAAGGATTTACTGCCACTGACTGTGTAAATACAGTGTGTGGCTGGCCTCAGATTCATATTGAAATTCCTTCCAACCTGGACGGTAAAACCCCGCCAGAAGAAGTCTGCAGTAATGCATTTCAAAATACCCAAGATGAGCGATTTAAATATTTTAGGCCGCTGAGTTATTGGACTTGGTCCTTATTCAGATCACTTAACGGAGTGTGGTGAGCCACTGCACTGAGAGGTCTTTGTTTGCATTAACCCATAAAATGGATGTAGTGGAGCAGAGAAGATCTCTTCACTGTGAAATCACTGCACCGACATGGAAAATTTAACATAAGAAAGTACATTTTGTGGAATATAAGGCTATGTTTGCATTGGGTTTTGCGAAAGGATTATCCTGCAGCGTCTGTAGGTGACGGGTTGGGTCAAAAATTGTCTTTGAATTTATTTTTTATTTTTAGGTTTTATGAATTGTCAGAATAACAGTTACTGACACAAAGTGGTCCTGTTGAACATCAAACTTTCTGTAAGACTGCCCTAAAACAGTCGGCTAATGTATAGACGTACTGTAAATAAATTTACAGGCCAACATTGTAAATAAGGAACTGTTCTTAGTGTTTTACCTGGTGAAATAAAGATAAAATAAAATAAAATAAAATAATGGCAGCTTTAGCATCACTCCGGAAACCTTTTATTATTGCTTGGTGCTAAAGGCAAAAAAGGTGATGAGCCACTGTACAAGTTTTATTGAAACTAAATGCAATCATTGGATAAATATCTACAACTGATTTAAGTTTTGAAGTCAAACCCATTCAAGATGGCTGCTACAGCCAACTAACTTAAAACAGAGAGGGTATGAATTCAGACATTTTGTAGATGAGTGAAAATTTGGTGTGGTAGTAGTTAAGCATCATCCCCTACACATACTTCGAGCACAACACAGTGTGCAGTATTTTTGCTTAAAAAGATTGGCGATAACATTTGGGGTCAGCCCCGAATGTTTAACTTTCTAGTTCACCAGAGTTTCGGAAAATGGTCTTTTGATTGAAACCTATTTAAATTTTGGGATTAATTTCTGGTTCGGCCATAAAGACATCCGGTTTCACCTTCCAAACTGACATTTTTTGTTCTCGGTTTCATTTATTGATGGTGCTTTATTAAATTTATCTAAGGAATCCATGGGTAGACAACCCGATTCAAGGCTGACCTATTAAAAAAAAAAATATATATATATATATATAAATATATTAGGGATGTCCCGATGCAGATTTTTGGCTCCCAATACAATCAGATTTTTTAAATGATTAGTCTTTCCGATACTGATCCGATAGCTTTATTTCTTTCCAAGTGACAAGGTTGGTAGTATTAAAGCGAGCCCTGCTGTTCCCACCATGAGAGACATCATTGCAGATTTAGCAAGATGCAGTTTCAACATCATTGTTTTCCATTGAAAAGTGTTCCCACACTGTGGATATGGTTGCATACTTGTGTGTGTTGACTTCTTAACAGCATTAGGTATAAATGTGTAAATAGACATAATATAGATGTATTTTGATTATCTGAGGAAAAAAATTAAGTTGGATTTATAATAGGGAAATTTTTGCATTTGTTGTTTTTGTTTGTAATGCGTGGGAAAGAAGACAGCATGCGCTTTTTCCTGGATGAGTTTCTGATTGTGATGATACTTTTTGGGGGGGCTTGTGATATGAATGTAGCCATCCTGTTGTGTTTTTTATGTGTGGAGTGTCTTTTAAGTCCATATGAGGGCTGGGCACGTAAAGGTGCATTACACTTAAATAAATAAAAATCAATCAAAAAAATATCAAACAGCAGTTGTAAAGCATGATGATGCTGAAAACTGTTGCGAAAACTGGATTGGCCTGATCCCATGACTAAATCCGCTACTACCCGATTTTCAAAAAATGGCCATATCTGCCACTGATACCAATACTGAGTATCTGATCGGGACATCCCTAATATATTTATCTCAAATCTTTGTTTTGATAAAATGATGAATTCCAACAATGGGGACATATTTTGGGGCAAAAATATTGAAGAATTTGAGTCTTAAATGGAACAGAGATGGAGACCTCCCAGACAACACTAATCTCAAAAACTTATGAATTATTTAAGAGTGCAAGTTGACTAAAGAATGGCTTAAATGCCCGGAGGTTGGGGGATTTCCTCGATCAACGCCGCCCACGCCATGACCGCAGCCTTGCATTGTTGGTTGCTGGTCACTGAGGTTTTTTTGTAGGGAAATGTGTGCATCACTTCTACCTCCCACACAGTTTCTTTTTGGTTAAACCGCAGACTTGGGCGACCTTTTGGCTGAGGGCCTGTTTCGTTAACCAGAGGCGGCTGCTGCCCCCCCGCACAGCCCATCCGGAACGGCGCTCTCAGCCACAAAACAGGTGATGGTGTCTGAGAAATAATTCACAATCACAGTGAACCTGACAGCAGAGGTCAACACCCCCCCACCCCACCCCCCGAAACCTATCTTTATTTTTATCATTTTTTATTATTTTGATGCCCTACCACCCTTCCCCCCATTTATATATATAAAAAAGAGAAATCACTCGAACTTTATCTCCGCTCTGTCACCGTCAGGTCAGATTGGAAATGCAGATCTGATAAACATGAGTGACACAGGTGGGTCTGTGGATGATGGAGGCACCAACAAACAACTGCCTCTTGTCACATTTCACTGGTTTGGGGTTCTTGCATGCCTCCGGGGGCAATCTCCATCCCCCAACTCTTAAAAGATGAGGAAGGAAATCAAGCAAAATTGACATTAATGCTTTTCCCTTGCAAGAATGCAACTCTTTGCCTCGACATCTGCCCGGCACCTGGCTTGGCTGCCTCAAACAGCCCTCCACCACCCCGCCCTCTGTCAATAAATCAGCCTATGGATTAGACAGCGGAGAAGCCGCGATAAAGCTGAAACCTGAAGCGAACGCATGAGAACTGACAGGGATTCTGACAAACTGTCTCAAGCATGAAATATATTGCCTAAAAACAAAAAAAAAATTAAATTACAAAAGAATGCACTCAAAGTTCAAGAGCTGCTGCTACAACGACTTTAAGGTGTTTTTCTGGGTTTGATTTGTTACCTGGGATGTCTGCTCTTGTCTGCTGAACCTTAAAAAAATAGGAATTTTTTTTTAAATGAAAAGAAACAGAGAAAAAACTGGCACATCTTCTTGATCAGAGTGGATTAGAAAGGAAAAACAAAACAAGTTCTGACCAACATGTCCCACTGGGTATGGGTTGAGGATGATTCTCAGCTACTACCACATTGAATTTAAGTTCAATATCTGTCATATTAACTGGGTTAGACATTTTTGTGTTGGCTAATGATTGGCTGTAGCAGCCTTCTTGAGTCTTGGTGACTTTAAATGTTAATCAGTAGAAGTACATTGAATGATTTACTTTTTAAAGGTTTCATTAAAATTTGTCCTGGTCTATAAAATATTTTAACAGACACACATGCGCGTGCACGCAGTCAAATCGCTCGCCTTTCGGCGGATGATGAAAACAAGAAAATGCAAGTTGGTAAATGTTCATGAGGTTCTTGTGCTCTTGGTAAAAGAAGCCTAATTTCCTCTGAAAAGCCCAACAGGCACTGCATTTTACTAAAATCCTCAAATGCTTCAGTTGGTCTGTTTCATTTCGGTGTGGTTCCTGCATAAACAGAAGCTTTTCCAACCCGACATCTGTTTAACATCAGCCCTCTGCTACAATCTGCAACTTCCTCTGTCACCTTCCCCAGAAGCTCTTTCAATCTTCTCGTAAACATCTTGCCCTCTCAGAATCGGAATAGAATGTTTGTTCTGTTTAAATCCCAGATGATCTTTTCACAGAGCAAAATGAAATGATAATCACTACTACTGCTGGGCAGTATGGTCCACATTTTATATCACAGCATTTTCAACAGTTGTCACATTATCGCGGTATTTCACTTTTTTTTTTTTCATTACTGCTCAGGCTGATGTTAAAATGTACATACACTGCTTATTGATCAGCTGAAATTATTCTCTTTTTGCAACACAGACGTTATTTTCTGACTTTTTTCTTTCATTGTACATTTGTCTGTGTCGCTGTTTCCCTCTACACGTCTTTTCTTCTTTGACTGGTTGTAGACATTAGACATGCATTTTAGGCACACGGAGGTAGGGACAGTCATGAATGAGGGGGATTTGAGCAAAGATTATTATCAGGCAAATTTAACTTTGTGCATGAAATGTATCTATCTATTGGTTAGTGTTTTGCTACATCACTGAAAAAGTGATCTACATTCAACAATTCAGTTCACTGGTGAACACATAACGTTTTGAATGTGTTCAGGCTGTTTAAACCTGTGTCAGTATTCGGAAAATTTATATAGTAACGAAAATAAAAGCTAGTTTTTGGTATGAACCGGTATACCGCCCATCTTTAATCACTACTGTCTTGCTGGTGGCGTGGACTCTGTTTAAGTTTAAAACGATTGGATCTGATTTTATACAATCACTAACGTTTGGCGGCGATCTATGTAGTACGTCAGCTTGACCATACAGTAAGCTAAGAAACTAAGCAGAAGATGGGTGCGCTGTAAACAACCATCCTCTACTGGGAAGAGAGAAGTACACAGCCAAACAAGATGGCTGTAAATGAGTGCTGCAGGCTTTGTGAGACAAATTTAATGTAATGTAATTTGGAAGCTTTGTCAAGATGGACTGAATGACTTCATTCACTTCCTCCACTGCCATTGCTGAAGCACAGGCTGAAGCACAGGCAGAATAAAAGAGCACAGAAAATTGACTTCATCGTTCACCAACCGGTTCGGTTGATGTTCTACTGGAGAAATCCATGTCTACAGGAGAAAGCCCAGATGGAGCAGAGAAGGGAGATTAGCCATGAGCAGAACTAGGAAGGCAATGGCCAGGCTACCATTTTTATCAATTTCACATTATTATGTTAATCTGGCAAAAAGTGAAGATATTTCTGCAGGATGTCTCCTGGACAGCATTTGTGATTGTAAATAACCATGAATACCCATCTAAAGTTGTTATAACAGATGTATTTTGAAAGCATTTTTTTCTTTTAAAACCTGAATATACCAAACAATATAAACACTGATATGTATTTTTTTTTTTGCATATTCCTACATCTGAAATGACCAAATAATACAAAAGTTCCTTTCTCTGTCTCAGTTTTCATTCTGGTCAAACTTCACTCTTCACTTTTTTTCTGTTGCTCCTCATTGTGGATCTATTGTTTTGGTCCAAACAATGTGTCTAAATAAAAAAAGACCAATTGGCTGAGTGTTTACTCCCATTTATGGTGATTGATGGAGGAGGAAATCAGCCTTGTGCTTGTGTACATTTTCACAATGATTGAGATTTATAAAAGAGAACCAGCTGTTCACATCTGGCTGCTTTGTTGTGCGCACAGTTTGTCCTGAAACAACAGCTTTATGTATCTAGCCCCTGATCTTTGCTTTGTGTTTGAGTGATCTTGCTTCATTTTCTTTTTCTGCATACTTTGTGCTATTTTAGCCATTAGTAAATCACAATATTCAGCTCATTAGGGAGATGGATGCTATTTTAACTTCTACACTGACCATTGAGGTGTTGAAAAATGTCTCAGAAAGATTTTCTTTGAAATCTGATACAGCATACCGGCTGACTTTTGTTTTATGCCTTTCAGCTAGCCTTTTGATTCTTTTAGCTTTTAGCAACATCTCTGTTGGTATTAGTTAGTGTTTTGCTAGTTGTAGGTAGCCTCTTGGTACTTTTAGACATATAGTTAGCATTCTGCTACCTTTAGCTAGTCTTTTGTCTTGCATTCAGTTACATTTGTACTTTTTAACATTTAGCTAGCCTTATGGCACTTTAGGCTTTTTTAAACTTTTAACTTTAGCTGCCATTCTGTTACTTTTTTGCAAATATTCTTTTTAGCTATTATTTTTGCTTTATTTGGCCAGTGTTGCTGCTTTTAACTGTTATAGCCAGTGTTTTTGTTATCTTAAATAGTGTTCTGCTATTTTTAGCTTAAAGCTAGGTTCTTTATAGCTAGTATTTTGGTAGTTTTACCTAGCTTTTGGATTCTTTAAAGTTTTAACTAACACTATGATGTTTTTAGCTTTCCTTTTGCTCCCTTTAGCTACCATTGCTCTGGGTTTAGCTAGCCTTTTGGTAGTTTAGGCTTTCTAAACATTTAGCTATTATGCTGCTTAAATGTTTTAGCTACTGTTCTGCTACTTTTAGCTAATGTTTTGCTTTGCTCTTTTTTACTTAGTGTTGTTCTTAGCTAGTGTTTTGCTTATTTTAGCTCGTGCTCTGCTTCTTTGTTGTGATATTGTTGTGTAAGTGTTGTCATTTTGACACAGTTCATCTAAATTTAACTCTGAATCTTAACCTTTTAGTTTAAATCGTTCATTTGTCTGTTTTTGTCTCTCTGATCCTTTCTGTCCTCCTGTATCGCCCTGGCAGCTGTGTCCCTGTGGGTCGTCAGCTGCAAGCTTCCTTTTCATTTCTGTCATCGCCACTTTCCCTCCCGCCCCAACTACACCTGGTTGAATATTGGCCCCCAGATGATAATAAAGCCCAACAACCCCGCAGCTTGTAAAATTTAGGTTCTGTCACACAACAGGCCTCCACCCCTCCCCCGTGCTTTCCCTGTTTCCTAGATTTCCAACCTGTCTGGAAGTGGTGTGGACAGACACTTTGTTTTTACTTTTAAAGGCAACATTCCACTCTGCAGTCATAGGTGGGGGGTGGTGGGTGGAGTGTCAACCCTCTTCTAGTTGTAGGGTTTTACACAATGTAAAAATGACTTGGCCTTTACCAAGTTCTAAAATAAACAATACAAAAACACGAAATGGGTTCCATTGTGTCTATTTTTCAAGCAAGAATGGAGCCAAAACATGATAGGAGCATTTAAAAAAACTGAGTTGACCCCTATGTTTAAATAGCTTGTAGAACCACCTTTTAGGAACAATACTTGGAAGGTCTGGCTTAATCAGTCTGTCACAGAGGTGTGGAAATTTGTTTCCCACTCTTCTTTCCAACATTGCCTCAGTGCTTTGAGATTTGCACACATCTGTTTCTGCTCAGCTCTCTTCAGGTATCAGTTCCACTTTGCTGCTGTGCTTGGGATCATTGTCCAGTTTAGACCAAGCTTTAGCTGTTAGACCGATGGCCTCACATTTCATTCTAGAATGTGTTGGTATATCGAGTTCAACCAAGCCCAAATCATCAGCCCTCCACCACCGTGCTTGACAGTGGGTATGAGGTGTTGCGGCTGATTTGATGTTTAGATTTCACCAGATGTGCCTATTTGAATAATGGGCAAACATCTCTACTTTAGTCTCATCTGTCCAAAAGACGTTGTTCTGTAGGTCTTGAGGTCAGGGTTGAGCTAGTGTCCAAAGGACATGGTTCCAGGAGTATTTCCTTCAGATCCAACTTGTAAAACTCAAGTCGTGTTGCCATGTTCTTTTTGGATAGGTTCTTCTCTTGTTACTCTTCCAAACAAACAAGTTCATTATTTTTCTTTAAGCATCGCACAATCTGACCTGAATTTGCTGTGACCAGAGTATAACAAATACCACTGCCCGACTGCCCATGGACATAAAACACAAATTCAGGCAGGTGGATGTGACTTTTGTCTGTGTGTTTAAGTAATGATGTGCACTACTTTTGGTTTTTAGAGATTGTAACAGACTTTTTAAGCTGGTGCTACAACCTTTTGCTCTGTGATACAAAACCATCAGCCTCTGTAAAACCAGTGCTAAAAGCTTAAAAAGTTACCGTACAGTCCTGCACAGGGAAGCGTATAAACAACAGCTGTAGTTGTTTACTCACCGGAGTCAGAAGAGGAAAAACATGTATTTTTTTCTTGTTAACCGTCTGCAATGTTTGCATCTGCTTAATCAGATTTCATACGTCATATACATCTATGTGTAACCTGTTTTTGTATAAACATAAAACATAGTAAGTTTGTCCAGTACATGTTTTTCTTATATTTTATCAAATTTTGAACATTTTTGTTGTGGGCAGGTAACATTTGGTGTCACTTGCTTGACCGGGCAGGTAAAAAAAACAAAAAAAACTTGTCAAACCCTGGCTGCGACATCTACTTCTAAGACTAGTAGCTGTCTTCAGGGTTTTCCACTTGTTAATTATTGTTTCCATTGTTAAATATTATTTCCAAATAAAAATAACAGTCAGAAAATAACCCCTAGCTCTTCCCGGGTTGATGGACAGCACCAGTTGCTTCTCAAATGTCAACTGATGTCTTTCCGGTAAGGCTGCAACTAACAATTCTTTTAATAACCAATTAATCAGTTATTAAAAGTCGATTCTTTTTGATTAATCAATGAAAATTTCTGTCTTCTGTAAGTTTGAGGACTCTCTTATTTTGGTAAAGCCACAGTCACATATAATTTGCCTGCAAGACTTGTTTGGATGCTTACAGTACTTACAGTTGTGGCTCTGTGGAAGTGACCGAACACCAATGTCAGATCTAATACATTTCATTCCTCGGCTACTTTTTTCCACCTCTTCCCCCTGTGAGATTTGCCAGTCGAACAGCTTTGCCACTGTTCCCAACCAACAGGCATGAATGGTCCACTCTGTCAGAGAGCAAAGGAGAGGGCCAAACAGAAGGGGGAGTTATTTGAACGTTGGGCCTATCTTAATGTTTGGAGAGATAATCAGGAGGGATTTTGATTCCTGTGGCGAGGTGTTGATGCCGGGCTGGGCCGTACTGTCTGTGCCGCTGGAGGAGGGACATCAGATAACCCAAGCCGCTGAAATTCACCCCACGGATGATGAACAGGCTCCCTTTTGTATCTTGAGTAATCTATAGTTTCTGACACACCTCTGTTTGCGGCAGGTAGACAGATGAAGAATATCTTCCTCACCGGAGGCATTTGTTACACGAATCTCCTCGGCTCAATGAGGCCACTGTGTGAGTCGGTCTGAGTGTAGCTCTATTCTCATATTCAATGCATTTATTGATTAATTGTTAGTTTCTGTTCTGATTTATTTTGAAAAAATAACTTTTCCAAGTTTGAAACATTCCAACCTCAGTACAATTCTAGTCAGTTCTAATTACACATGTCAAAGTAAAGTCTGATCAGTCTCCTTATGCTGAAAAGAAATTGTTGGCTCAGCTGTTATATATATTGATTGGATTTTTTTTTCCATCAGGATTTTTTTTTTAGAAATAGAAGCATTATATATTGGCCATACATTTTCTTATCATTTGGTTTTACAAAGGAGTCAAATCTATATTTCCAGTAAACAAATAAAAGTTTATGAGTAGCCCATTTCGATGCCGATTTTTGGTTGAAATTAGGACAGCCAATGGCCAGTTTGAGAAGCTTACTTATGTGTTTTTGGCTTAATATTTTAACAATTGTTATTGACATTACAGTGTATTAGATTTTTTAAAAAAATGAAGAAATTGGGGCCAGTGCTTACAATCGATGTGATGTTTAGTAGTGGGATTACCATGTGACTCAGAACTACTTGGATCAAAAATTATGCTGTGTGCAGTTTTAACACTTATTTACTTGGCAGCCATTTTTTAAAGGCATTGAAAATTTTAATCACAACAGTTTAGCGTCCTGAAAAACACAATACGTGGTTCAACAAATGTTCTAAACAGAAGCAGTCTAATCAAGGCTAATGTAGCTCATTATTGTGATTTTTAGACTTCTTTATAATGCTCTAAATGATTCTAAACATCTTCTAATGCAAGGTGTCACTTTTCTGTTGTCTGAGCCATGAAACACGAGCAATAAAATGTGCACTGGTATCATACATAAAGCCCCAAAGTTTAAAAATGACAACATAAAAGGCTAGCCTGTGATCTGATGAAGGTTGCTTTTTATTTTTCACTCATACTATAACACTAAAAATGATAATTTTACAGGAAGATTGTGTATAAACTACACAAGTTTAGGATACTGACAGATGTATAGCTACAGTTCTTTTTCTTTTGTATAAATACAAAACAACAGAAGCCTCTTTCACAAGGCAGCTCAAGCCAGGACCTGGGTGCCTTCTAAACACCCACAAGCAATTTCTGGAAAAGTCTCAAACATAAACACACTCAACTGATGAAGATGCCAGGTATAATGTATGTAGTATTTCTTTTCATGAAAAATGACTCATTAACCCGAGTGGCTGGCCTGTGGACTGATTAAATATTAGGTTTATCAGAGGAGCTATCAGGGTCTGAGGATATGAGAGCCTGATTGCTGAGCTGATAGTGCAGGAGCAGGTCAATGTGGACCTGAGTAAAGATCTGCGAGTGACAGATCACCAGCACAGAGCCTTGGAACACGATGATAAGACTAATGAGTTTAACCAAGGCTGAGTGATAGGACCTGATATAGACATGGGCAGGTTTCTATTGCACAAAAACAATTAGTCTGGCTGATCAGTGTATGGCCTCCCTCCAGTGGGCTCCCAGTCAGGAATTATATTTGAACATTGGCTTTTATTAGTGCTGATTGGATGAACGCTGATCCAGCATTCACACTGTTTCCCATTTATATTTGTGACTCATCACATCGAAATGAGGATTAAGTCAAATTTGGTCAAAATGACCTAATCATATTTTCAGATTCTTGGCTTTAAAAGTTACATTTTGATACTTAGATCAACCCGATATCATTAGTAGATGTAGAGATATTATTTAATTTGTCTTGTTGGTTACAATATACATAAATGTTTGGTCTAAATCCTCATTTTATGTCATTTTAATGAGGACTTTTTTATGTAATTGTAAAAAAGAAACCTCAAATAATATTTGAATATTGAGAAACAAAAGCTTTGAAAGCTCACAGGGAAAATCTCGACATTTTAAGGCGTTTTTCCTCAAAATCGGGTTTTTGGTTGCTAATTCTCAAACAAAAGTTCAAGGAAAATTTTTTTACTCAGTTCATTGAAAAGAAACATTGGTAACACATTTATTTGTTATATTTTGACAAAATGTAATTTTTGCAAGCGTTCTAATCAAAACACTATATCTGCCTATTTCTCCACATACAACTTTTAGACTTAATCCTCGTCTCGATGTGATGGGCCACACACACACACACACACACACACGCATACATAAAT
>JARVGW010000357.1:12868195-12892940 GCA_031762495.1 Anablepsoides rubrolineatus | reverse complement strand
TTTTTTGTGTACAGTGCCCTGAGACAACAGTTGTTGTGACTTGGCGCTATATAAATAAACTGAATTGAATTGAATTACTTTACAACTTTTTTTGATTTTCTGTACAGTGGAAATGATTCACTTCAGAGCTCTCAGGTTGTTCATACGAAATTACTGCACTGCACCGCAGTCATAAGAGCTCCAGTCCAGAGAAATACGCCTTCCATATAGTCTCAGATCAGTGAGTTTGGTTCTTTTTGCAGCCTGTCCGTGAGTACCTGGGCCTCGCAGGAATGGTGTGACTTTCAGTTGCACCGTAAAACCGTCAGAAATAATGCCCAGCTGAAGATGAAATGCAATGCATTACATGCATGAGTCTCGCTTTAAATCTCCTCTTTAAATGCCTTCCAATTTCACATGACAACAAGCACGCAGCATTCTCCACATTCCTTCATGTGTGCTGAGGATTATTTCAGTGACCTGTCATTAGGAGAGGTCTACGTGATGACAGCACAGACTTCAGCAGCTTTACTTCACTTTGATGTGGCCTGTAAAATTTTCCCTTTGACTTGGGCTTTTCACGATGGAGAGGTTTTTTAAATATATTTTTTTCCTTTTTTTCCAATAGATATGCTAGATTTATTGTTATAGAATCATGCTACTTGTGGTGTTTTGTAGAATAAAATTCAGTTAAGACTGTTTTTGTGGCTGCAAAAGAAAAAGGCTCATATTTTGAGTTGGCAGATATAGAATATGATGAACAAAAACAATACAATAATGTACAATACATTGTAAAACAGTATCTGTGGTGACACAATACAAAATGTGACGTGATACAAGAAATAATAGAATATGACAAAATGATACAGTATATGTGCTCCAATGACATGATACAGTATAATAAGATACAGTTTATTTCATGCAGTATGATTGATGATTGGATAGACGGATCTGGGCCTTGTCCTCATCAATGAGGGTGTTGGTTCAGTCGGTCGTAGGAAGAGTTTAGTCAAAAGGAAAGCTCTCAATTTACTAGTGAATCTACTTTCCAACCCTCACCTACTGTCATGAGGTGTGCAAAAGAAAAATGAGATTCCAGAAACAATCAGGCGAAATGAGCTTCTTTCGTAGAGTGGCCAGGCTCATCCTTAGAGACAAGATGAGGAGCTCCGTCATCTGCGGGGAGTTCAGAGTAGAGTTCAGGTGGTTCTAGTATCTGGTTAGGCATTCCCAGGCCAGCTGAGAAACATAGTCCCTCCAGCGTGTCCTGGGTCTTCCTCTGGGCCTCCTCCCAGTGGGACGTGCCCGGAACACCTCACCAGAGAGGCGTCCAGGAGGCATCCTAACCAGATGCCCGAGCCACCTCAACTATAATAGAAAATACATATGCTTCAATAACATAATACTATCAGTGGTACAATAGAAAATGTGATTTATGTTGTGTAGTATTTCTGAAGGAAATTTTATAACTGATTAACTGGGAAGACTATAGTGTAACCAGCAGCAGTAGAAAGAAGCCATTTTTGTGTTTTTTTGCGCTGATTGGCTCAGGGTCACACACAGACAGTGACTCTGAGCATGAATCGAGTTTTTAGATCTGAAGAATAAAACTTCCTAAGCTGGGAACTAACTTGGTTTTCTGCGCAATTATTTGGACATCCAAGTTTCTCACAATACAATATGTGTATGATACAACTTTTAGCATATACAATATATACAATATGATGTAATGCAATACTGACACTGATTATATATATATATATATATATATATATATGTGTGTGTGTGTGTGTGTGTGTGTGTGTGTGTGTGTGTGATTAAATTTAGCATGATGTATTCTATAATCTGATGAAGAATTTATGATAAAATATATGATACAATTTGGCATTATATAACTAAATCTAATACAATCTAATGCAATATGATAGTGATAAAATACAAAACGATGTACTACAGACATGATAAGACACTAAAGACAAGATATGTATTTTACATGTATAATACATGAAGATCTTTGTCAATGATTAGGCAAATGTTTCCAATTTAATGTCCCACCCTTCTAAAAAATTGTGGTCTTGTGCAAAATATCATTGCAGACCCATAATGTGGACACAATCATTTGGTTTGTTGTTTTGACTAACTGCTGTTTATGCCAAAAAGGACCGATAGTCCACCAACTGATGGTTTTACGGCTTTCCTCCGAGTGGCATTTTGGCACTTGAAGACTAACAGATGGCTTTGGCTTACTGTTGTTAACCCATAACATGAATCATTAAGTCAAAAATAATTAAATTAGCAATGAAAAGACATGATGGATGAGAGTTGATGGTATTTTGTAATTATTTTTTTTAAAGATATGCAATGTTTATTAGGAAATCTTGTACCACGCTGTGAAGCGGCAATCAATTGTTGTTATTTGGTAAAGGCCCAATTTACCTCATTTTACTCTGCGAGAGGCCTGGGCTGCTGCCATATTCCCCTCTTGGCACTAGTTGTAGCTCCTGGTGGCCGTTGCTGAGTGGCAGTCTCAGATGTGTCAGAAGTGCTTCAGAAGCAGCAGCGTGGAGACGGTACAGCAGCTCCTTACTGTATTTAGCACCGCCTGAACATCTGGCCTGTTGAGAGTTTGCCGTCAAGGCCACAGGTTAAAGAAAGCCCATGCAGTGATAACACAAGTGCTTTAAGTCTAGTCAGGCCCCAGAGGCGGGTCGTTGGCAGGTCAGAATCAGTCCAAACATTGCTCCAAGCAAATTATTAAGCCTCTCCACGGCAGCTTACCTCCCAGTTGGATTTTTGGAGGGGGAAAAATAAAAAAATTTATGTGAAAATGTGCGCTACATTCTTCAAGCTTTGCAAAATCCTAAAGCCCTTTTCCAAATATTGAGGTTATGATGAGGTCCTAGTGCAAGGGTGGGGAACGTGTTGATTCTGGAGAAACGTACTGGATCAGTTCAAGCAATCACAGGACACATTGCATTGGGGGGAAATATTCTTCCAGGCAAGTTTCTTCTTTTTCCCATAATGGCAGGTTTGCAGAATATGTAGCATTATTTGACTCTGTGCTCCTTCAACACAATATTCTCTTAGCATGACATTTTATGAACTCATAGTTTCAAGTTGTAACATTTATAGTATTTTTTTTTATCTCTTTTTGAATAATTTATGGTCAGTTGGGGTTAGAATGTCTTTACCAATCTGTCAAATAAAACCTGAAGACTGGTTGATCCAAAAACTTTGTTCAGACATTCAACTCGTATTACAGGTTTTTTTTAGAGCTCTCTTTATTACCTCCACCAAGGAGGTTATGCAAAACATTATGTGCAGATTTTCATGAAATTTTCATGGCATGTTGGGGTTGTCACAAAGAGCGACTCATTAAATTTTGGTGGCAATCTGGTAACATCTGCCTTAGCCAATCCAGTCACCATCCTGTGAACTTTGTTCCACTAATGAAAGCAGGGGGCTTGTCGGAGGTGGGTTAACCGGTATTGAGAAAGCCTTACGTTAACAGTACTGATGGGGTAGAGGGGTTGTGGTGAAATTTACATAGCCACTTATCCTGAGGTTACAATCGCTGCTCCCTTTCGAAGTAGCAGGATTTGCAGCCACCAGGGGCTAGGGGGGTCAATTTTTGTAGGCAGGGTGCTGTTTTGTTACAGGGTAGAGCACAGGCTTAAGTAGGGCTGGGCGGTATGACCTCCAATTCATATCACGGTATAAATTGAATCCCTTCACGGTAACGGTATATATCGCGGTATACCCAACTGACCCACTGCTGCTCTGCTGCGCGCTCATCTTCATCATCATCAGAGCAGAAGCCGACTTTAGCTACAGTAGCAAGATGGATTTATGACTGAACAAACGTCTACATCTTTTTTTTATCATATCTGTAAACATAAAAAACAAGTCTTTTCTCCGACAACTTAGGTGTGAAAAAACTACAGTTGTTAAAGCTTCGCTCTGCGCAATGTGCAGCGGGAGAGTCGGTGTGTGTGTGTGGGGGGGACGTACCTTTTCCACAATGGGAGGGGGAAATTTTGAGGATTTATTCTCTCTACGCGTGTTTTAAAGCACTAATTTCTTCATTATATTTCGAACTCCTGCTCAGTTGTCTCTTCACTCCCAACCATGCTGACACAGGTGTGATGACGTAACTGACAATATGACTGTAGAGGGTAAATTTATACTGTAGTCCAACTTCATACAGTTTCTACCGTCTACCACATATATCGCGCAGCCCTACTTATAGGTAAGATTTTGGAAAACCGTGTTGACACTTTAGGCTAGTAGTCCTATCGTTACCCCGCCCCTGAAGCTGTAAAAATTACTATCCACCTCCTCTATCGAACCCCAGTGCAAGTTATTCTTTACATGCCTTCCTCTGGCTTCATAAAATCTGATAAATCTGAATCAAAGTTTTGACCCAAGGCCCGCCCCCACCTTAATCCTGATTGGCTAGTAGACCTATCATGTCTGTTTGGGAGCAAAAACTGCGTCTCATCCAGAGAAATGTCTGTTAAATCTGGTCGAATCTTCAGACCCACATGGCACCATGAGGGTGTAGTAACACGGAAATGGGCCGTCGCAAAACTGAAGTTGATGGCGAAACGTAGCCTCAACGCCCCTCTAGCTACAAGCCTGGCAAGGTCCTCGCCTTGGATGATGGTAGGAGAAACACGGCTAGGATCTTGGCAGAGGTGCTCTTTGATTGTTTCTACTTAGCTTTGTTTCCATTAAAGAACATCAATGCACAAATCACCTGAACTTTTGTTATTCTAAAAATCACGTTTTACTCTTCTGCCATTCATCACTTCTATGCATTAAACAGGTGGAGATTTTTATACACGGACAGTAAAGTTTATAATTTATTTATAGACCAGATTTGTTGGACTAAAGTGCTGTGCAATAAAATGAAGCAAACTAAAAGCAATAAAACATATCATTCTACTGAAATGGAGCTCGGTTATGATGCATTTCTGGTTTAGGGGGGATAAGTTAATAAATTACTAATAATTGCTTGTAAAAATCTCAGACACTGGTATAAAACACAAAGAAATGGGGGTTCAGAAAGAAACCATTACTGAAGTGCTCTTTCTGTGGTTGCATTGCACAGTTTGGGATTACATTTCTCATAAGTCTGTCATTGTCTGGTAACGATCAACCTTTTTCTATGCAGACCAAATGTTTCTGCACCCTGTTCCTAACAGTGCATGACAACAGAGGGTTTTCTGAAAAGTTCAAAAACTGAAGGCAAAGTGTTTGTTTTTCTCTTTCCTGTCGACCTGGTTTCAAAAGAATGAGTTTATGGGGAGTTATTTTTGCCAGGGAGTAATTAGAGAACTGACAATAGCAGCGAAGAAAAGTGGTGCGGGAGTTACATTTCAGTGAACGGCAGGGGAGCTGCAGATGCAGTAAGTTAAAAAAATAAACAAGTGAAGGGTTTATAGTGCGATTAAAAGATCCAAAAGTAAATGAGTTTGAGATTCGACTTCTCATGCTTCTGGACTGCGGTTCTTTATGAGCGTACCCAATCCTCAATTACACAGGCACATGACTAGAAATCAATGAAGGCATCTGTCCCACCGAGATAACCATTTTACCCAGGAGATGTGCCATGAGCTGTCAGGCAAACCTCTCATTAATTAAACCTGGACTGGACGGATCTGACAGAATCAAGTCACAACTGGCTGAATGTGTGAAAACGCAGATGTTTAAAGTACGATGGCCTATTTCTTACATTAACAGCCCCCCCCCCCACACACACAGTCTGTTGTATGGAGCCAAACCACAAAGAGGCAAATCATTAGACCAAAGCCAAGCAATCCTAACATCTGTTTTCTTCGTTTAGCTTTTGGTCTTAGCTCATTTCTATAACTCAGTAGCGCAAATTGTGAGTGTGGTGCGTTCCCAGTGGACATTACACAGCTGGGCTCGCTTTCGGGACAGCCGTTAGAAGTTACCTGAAGGTGCTTCTGGACTTACACAAAGAGAGGCTGAGCTGAACATTACAGCTTTTGTTTTACAGCTTTCTGTGTTGGCATTGACAGCAGGACATAAAAGCATGAGTCCTATGCACACTTTTATTTTAATCCAGTTGCTATAATTTGGTCCAGTTTATAATGTTTATGACGAAAGCTTTGTGTGTGACGATTTGCACATAAACCAATCTCGTGTCTTCTTGACAGGAGTACATGGACGCCAACAAATGCATTGACGAGCTTCTCAAACAGCTAGAGGAAGAGCGACGAAATGTCCGAAGGTAAGAGCCTCTTCCATTTTTTTTATTTGGAGGGGCGGGGGCAGATGTTTTATGGCCTGAGGATGTCAGTAGCTGTCTGCAATCCATTCCAAACAAGAGGCAGCAGAACAATGTTTGGTTCTGAGAGCGAGACAAGCTTTGTAGCTGTTTGAGAAATGCTTTTTGTGTTGGAATCTCACTGAAAGTGGCAGACAAAGGGGGAAACCCTGGGCCCACTGCGGGGTTGACTGGGGAAATTTCTCATGGAGGTCCTTTGGAGCAGATTTTTCCAGACAATGTGAACGAAGAGCTTATGGAGATGCCAATCTAATGACCTTGTCCCCTCCGTGCTCCTATCGTTCCGGCTTTTTCCAAAGACGCACTGCTCCCATAGAAGAAAGAGACAATTTTTAAACTTCACTCTCTTTTGTACGAACCTCTCTCCATCTCAATGGAGCTGTATTCCCCCATCTCAAAGTAATTTTCCCCCTGAGTGAGCAGAGAGGGGCTGGGGGTTGGACCAAAGGGGATATGGGTCTCAGGGTGGGTGGCTGGAGGGGGGATGAATGACCACTGACCGTCCCTTTTACTAGGCCGGACAGCCCTTTAAAAAAGGAAGTGGTGTGTAAAGGAATGACCCTTTAGTCATCACCGCCCCTTTCTGTAGGACACCTTCTGTGACAGCCGGCGTGACCTCATCGCCACTTAAAGTGACCAGAATGTCTGTGAACTGACCTAGGGTTGCACCACCAGACCACAAGGATTCAAAGCCATGAACTTGTACTGAGTTTGAATAATTAGACAGGCTGTTTAAATCATTATGGTTGATTTTGTGCTTGGCAAAAGCAACAGTGTTCTAGAAAAGGCTTTGTAGAACTCAGCCAACATCTGTAGCCTTTTTTCTGAATCAGCTGGATAGTTCTAAAAAAAAAAAAACATGGAATGTGGAAAATACTTAATGATCCACCACCGAAGTAACTTTTTATTGTATATCAAAAACAACAAACATGTGGTTGACACTCACAGTCAGTAACTAGGACTTTGTACTCAAACTGCTTAGCTTAGCTTTAGGCTAAAGCTTTTAAGTTAACTTCAGGCTTATTGTGCATTCCAATTATTCTCAAAAACTGGTATTTGCTAGTTCTAAAACAGAGAAATTCAACTCCGTGCTCCTCAAAGTCAGAGCTTTGATTTGGATTTAACAATTGATTTAGTCTTCAACTAAACATAACCGCAAAATCCAACATGGCTGCCCTACAAATGAAAAGTTGTGACATTTTTAACATTTTTTTTCACTTCTGTCAGTTTGATTCCTTTTTAAATCAAATACACGCAGACAGCTTTATAATCCCTATATGGAAACGTTGCTTTGGTGTTTGAGTGCATAGTGTAGAACCTAGAGAAATCCATTATGAACTTGCATTGATAATCCTTTTGGCACTGGTTAGTGAGGACAGCAAATCCTATTGGTTTGCTGACTTGCATGAACATGGGTTAGGTAATACCAACACACCTGACTTAACCATGTTGAGTTCTGTGGTAAATGGAATGTAATCATACAGGTTTACAAGCTAGTAGGCTAAGTTTAGCCGTAGCTTTTTGCCAAGGGTCAGAAAAAGATTATATGACGCTGTTTCACCCTTTTAAACAATGATATGCTATAATCTCAGTATTTGTACCTATGTGTGTGTTGGGGTGGGGGGTCGAGAGCCGAACACTACGTTACCAATGCAGATGTTTGTTGGGCTGAAGGAAATTATTAGATGCAGAATTGTACTTTATACTTTCTGATCATTCCAGCCTGTAAGTTTAAAGCAGATAGAGTTGGTGTGTGTCTTATCATGTGTTCTTTCTTTAGCCTAAACAAAACTAAGTTACGTTCTGACGTCTGACATAAAAGGGGATGTAACCAGGAAGAGATGAATATTATAAGCACTATTCATTATGATAGTAGGAGGGAGTTGTCAGTGTTTTGCAGATTGCGCAGAGCAGAGCAGCCGTGTTTTGATTTACCCAAGGTCTCTCAGAAACCTGAGGCCTGTGAGCCCACTTTGAATCTGATTTGGAGTCAGAGAACAAAAATAAAGTTTTAAAGAAGAAATCCCAGATTCCTGTTTATTTGGACATACCATTTTGAACAACGCAGATTTTTCCTACAGGGCGACGGGTACTGGAACGGAGTGGTACATTGCTAATTCTAGTTATTAATGCTAGCTCCGCTCCCCACCCAGAAGTAGTGAAAGTTTCAGAAACGAGGGGTTGAGAGTCAATTTTCGGAGGCATGATGCTGCTGACAGTTCGGGGTGCCCTACTTGGATAACAGTAGGGGAAACACTGCTGTCGGCATCGTCTAATAATGATTTTGGTATACTTGGAATAATTGCACCAGCTACAACAGTAAGTTGAAAATTAGCACCAAATGCTTTGTGATGACTTTGCAATAGTTTCATTAAGAGGTAGGAGGGATTATTATGAACAAAGCTGTTACATTTTATTTTCTAAATCTTTTTGTAGAGAGCTTTGGAATCCCATGTTGGGACTTTCCTGTTTTTTTCCCCCTCTTCCACTGCATCTAAAATAGTTCACACATAAAAAGCATTTCATTTTGTTTGAAAAAATATCAGTGTTTGGTCTAAAATATTCCTTCAGTGGAAGAAAGACATCAAGCTAGTATTCCTACTTGGTGGCAGACACTGGGGGGTCTAACACAGGGCTGGTATATTGGTAGCGAGACTAAGCTGGTTTGTCTGAAGGGAAGTGCTATCTACAAAGCTCCTTTTGTCTTCTACAGGGTAGTGACAGATATCACTGCAAGAAATTCTGCACAGTTGAGATGCAATCATATTTAGATTATAAACAAAAGGGCTCACATAGCCTTTGATGCTAAGTATTTTTAGGAAAAACATACCACCAAGCAGGATTTGTTCCCATTTTCCTCTGCAGAGCTGTTTGTGGAGTCATTCATCAGTGTCACCCATCTGAATCAAAGGCTTTTGTTCAACTAAAACATAGAACTTGTGTTAAAAAAGGGGACACCTCCTTCCCCTTATTAGGCAGCATTTCACAAAGCAGTAGATGTTTCCCTCCACCCCAGAGAATACGGGGCCCATCAATCCGTCAAGAGGTAAAAGAGAAGCCCTCACATTCCTCTAGTTCTCTAAATCTTTTCGTCATGACCTGATGACCTACTGCATTTATGCCTGTCATTACGTCGTATTATAGGGCAGTTTCACACTGGTAAAGAGCACTGATTGGACAACTATGCAATTTTAGATATAAAGGCCGCTCTGTAAATGGCTAAGTATGGTTCTTTTGGTGGATCTATGGAGCAATAAAACCCAAATTATTGGATTTTTGTGGAACAAAAACAGTGATGGATGTGGACTGTGTTAAAACGTTGTAGCTCTTTTGTTTTTTTTATCATCATGTACAGCCATGCGGAAGAAAAAAGAATACACCCTTTTTTAATTCTAGGGTTCTACAATACATAACATAATAAAAATAATCTGTTTTTTTCTGGGCAATTGCCTTTTAACCTCAAGTATACAACAACCCTTTAGTATCTACTTTGTAATTGTTTATTACTGCAAATCAAGCCCAAATCATCACCCCTCCACCTCTGTGCTTGACAGTTGGTTTGATGTGTGTGTGCTGGTGTGTAGTTTGGCTTTCCCCAAAAGTGACCGTGTGTAATATGTCCAAAGGTCTGTACTTTGGTTTCATCTTTCCAACAGACATTGTTTTAGAAGGATTGTGGTTCATTCAAATTCAGTTTTACAATCCTGCGTCATGCTGCCATGTTTTTTTTTTTATTTAGAAGAAGCTTTCCTCTGACACGCCTTCCAAACCAGCTATACTTGTTTCTACATCGTTACTTTCTTTTTCCAATTACTATATTTCTTGGAAGTTTGACAATTTTCACAAAGATGATTGCACTCAATTTCTCGCAGGCACATTTTTAGCCTGCAAATCGTCAACGTGTACTCATTTCAAGCCGTTGGTATTTCTAACTCCCTTTCAATGGTGCATCAGAAACATCTGCTGTGTCCTTGCTGTCCTAAAGACCCTCACGCAGACAGTATCTTGCACTTGGTGTCGGCATCATTGCTTGATGAAGCACAAAACCCCAGTGGGGCGCTGACCGAGCTTTTCCTGCTCCCTTTTATTCAACGCGATCACGTCCTTGACAGACGAAAACAAAAGCTCCACAGCGCTGTGTCAACATCAGATGGAGCAAATCCAAATTAGACACAACCTACTGTATCACTGAGCCAGGATTTCTGGTTATTCATTGTTTGTTTGCTCTACGCTCCGCTTAATTAATGTTTGATGATGTGTCTTCCACAAAGGCTTTCAACAATGTTGGCCTCAAACAGCGTCGCACTGAAGTTTGTTTGATGCGCCGAGGAGTACAGAGTTCATTAGAGACTTTTGCTGAGTGACAGACATGTGTGCGATGGGCATATGGATGCTCCACGGCGCTAAAAACCGTGACGGGCAGGCATGACCTCTTTTTGGCAAACTGCTGTGTCAAGGCACCGTGACTGTGTAATCTTCCCTGAGGATTAAAACAATGCAGATTAGATATTTTCCTCTCTCTCCCTGCTTTCCCATTCAACTGAACTTGTCTTTTCTTAGCATGGATCTTCTTTTAGTTTTCTTTTTTTACTGAGTCAGGTTCACCATATCTGGTCACTTTGGGGATCACGCAGGCCAAAGCAGGTCTCACCTGCCATTCTTTTGCCTGCTGGAGCAGATGGCATTTTTCAGTGACCCCAGTCCACACCTTACAGGACAAGGAGGTGGCAGACTGGGGGCTCTCCACAAAGCATGTGAGAAGGGGGACTCAGCGGGAGATGCACTGCCTTTGCAACCTGTCTTAAACGGTTTAAGACAGGTTGCATGAAGCAATCAGCTGCAGCTGCAACCTAAACTGAAAAGAATTAAGAGACGACATCTGCCGATCAATAGTCTATTCGTCATGATCATAGCTGCTTCAAAGAGAACCGGGGTAAAAAGAGGTCAGTTCAGTTAAGGGATTAAAAATAATACAACTTGCTTTGTGTAAATGAGTTTGCCTGTGGGTAGATTTGAAAATGCTAATTTGTCCTCATCTAATCATCGGTAGAAATCTGAGTTATTCGTCAGTCCATCCTTCATCTTTTTACCTGCTTTCAGGGTCACAGGGGTCACTGGTGCCTATATCCAGGAGTCACTGTGTGAGGGTTTTTTTAATCACCAGGGGCTTCATGTACAAAGACTTACATGGATTTCTTACTGAAACGTGGCGTATGGTCAAATCAAAGAAATGGCGTACGCACAAAACCCCGCAGATGTATCAAATCGTGCGTATGCCAGAATCCACGCACATTTCTTTTGTACATCCCAATCAACGTGGAACTGAGCACATGTGAGATTCCTCCCCCTGACACGCCCTCATTTACATATAGATGCAAATCACTTTCTGCATGTGTGTGATGGACATGTTTATGTGATCCCTACACGACGCTGATCAAAAATGATTTCTAGATTCAGGAAAATAATGAATTTAGTATAATGAGAGTAAGGAGTCATTGTGTGTGTGACTGTTAAACATGTGTGTCTGGTGTGAACAATAATCATTTTCACATCATTAACTGATCCCCAGAATCACCTCTAAGTGTCGCCAATGGAACCAGAAACACAGAAACGTGCCTTAGAGTTGGCGTGGCGCTGCACACATTTCCACCGTCATTTCAATTTTGATACATCTGGAGTTTTGCGTGGAAAACGGCGTACGCAAGGTTTTTGTGCGAATGCACTGTTGATACATGAGGCCCCAGGATGGACAAGACTCTCTTTGTGGGTAAAAAGTTTAATACATGTTTCAGCTGCTAAGAGTTTTTAGCCCGTAATCATTTTAATCAGCTCAAATCTCAGAAACTCCCCCCCAAGAATAAAAGACAGCAGTAGTTTAAAGCTCAGGCTCAAAGAATCTAGACCTCTCGTGGTGTGACTACAAGGCATATCTGGCCTCAGAGACGCCTGTGTGCTGCTGGCGGTTTGAGTCAGATGAAAGGCTGTAATCTTCAGCTGAAGTATGTACCGAGGCCTGCTCTGTCGATGAAGACGTGGACAGGGTTCTCTTCCAACACCACCTCTTTAAAAATTTGCCGTCTCGCTTAGTAGGGGAAAAAAAGCCCATGCATTTTGCAACTTTAATTGGATAAGTTGACCAGTCTAATGCAATAATTTGATCACACTAAGCTTCAAGGAGGTCTAATAGGCTCTCTAAATCTATTTTTGAGCTCTCTGAAGTGAATGACTGGGTTCTGATCCCTTTATTAGAGGTCACTTTATGGCCTCAGAGTCCAGGCTCCAAAATATCTTCAAGGAGCATTGATGGTGGTTGAATAAAGTCAGTGGCAGTTTCTGTTACCTCATGATTTGGATTTTCCTCGTATAAATGCTTGATCAAAGCTTATAGATGCAAACCAGAAGGCTGAAATGGATGTAATTATCTCTGCAATGCTTGCCTTTCATGTGTGTTTCTTCTAATTAACAACATCTACTGTATGTGTTTGCTTGTTAGCATGAAGTTGCAGTTTCGAAAGGTTTTTTTTAGGCAACTTTAAACCTTTGATGAATTCCTTGATAGGGTTGTGGTTGTTATCCCTGGTTGAGCTTGACGAGGATTCACTTCCTCCCTCTGGTTAGGCCATCCTTGCACCTCTAACCCCCCCAGCAGTCCCATAAATGCCAAACGCTTCAGCTCTGATTCATGTCTACCGTCTGGGCACGGTTAGAGTACATGCTTTGGTTTTTATAGAGCTCACGAGAGGTAGAGGTTAATCGAACGATTTAATGAAGCCTTTTACTGATGCTCCCTCAAGGTCATTTTCATAGCCAATCGTAACATTCTCGTGAAGACATCCATGTCCCTGCATAGACATCATCCTCCACAAAACCTCATGTTGCTCTTTTTTTCTTTCTCAAAGGTTTTAACATGCATCAATCCATTGTCTTAACCTAATTCTTCCTTTCAGGGTCACCGATCCCCATATCCCACAGTCACCCTGGACAGGTCGCAAGTCCATCACAGTGTTTTAACATTCATATTGTATTCAAGATTTACTTGTCCCTTGCAGTTTTTATAAACATATATTTACATCACATCAATAATTTAAAGTCTCCATTAAATGCTCCCATTCCTTATTTTTTTACAAACTGAAGAAACTTAAACTCCCATAAAAGAACGCCCAAAAATTCAAACAAGGAAACAAACAACAATAAAAAATGCTAGCTATGAACATTTCAGGCAATCTTTAGCATTACACACTCTAAAAATCAGATGTTGGATTTACTTAACCATGTTATGTGACCTGGTGAGTTGAGTAAATTCAAAGCAACATACTCATGTTCTTTGGTTAGAAAATGGGTATATTGCTTTGAATTTACTCAACTCAGTTAAGTGGAACCAGGTCACATAACATGGTTAAGTAAATCCAACATTTCTTAGAATGCAGCTCAAATAAAGAGTTATATTTTAGACAAATGAGAATCCAATAAATCTCCACAAAATCTGTTTATAATTTTACAGTGTAAACCTAATCATGTTTATTTTCTTAACCCTAATCATTAAGTTTGTAGCACGTAAACAAACCATGTTACATTCTTAAACCTAACCATTATATCAACTTCAATGTTTGTTTTCCTAACCCTGACCATGAACAAAGTAGCATGTGAACCTGATAATGTTTATCTTCATGATCGTATTAACTGTAGTGTGAACCTAACCATGTAATCATCTTTCCTTTTCACATTTAAATTGATCAGTTGGGCTCTAGATAAATTGGAACTACAATGCTTTTGTCTGAATTCCTCCTTACTGAAGCTCCACAGGCTCCTCTGAGGTGCGTCTGAGATCAACCCGTTTTGGTGTTGTGTCTTTAAATGCAAATGAGGCACTTTACTTTACCCCACCCCCTCCACGTCTCACTACCAATGACCATTGTCTACTCCACACCAATCAGCCATCTTTGTTGTTTGATAGCAGAAATATAATTATCTAGCAACCCGAAACGTTTTATTTACAAATTGATTCAGAGATGTCAATAACGAAAGACTTGTCCATCCAGCCTTACATGTTGGAGCTAGAGTCTAACCCAGGAGAGGAGAATGAAGATGACAAACCTGTAGAACCGCAGATGCACAAAATTGGTAAGCTGGAAGTTAATGACTTGTTTAGCAGTGAGAGAAAATAAAGAAAACTGGACAGACTGAAAAATACAACTCAACCAGAATATAAAGATATCTACGCAGCACTGGGAGAGACTAAATTCAATTTTTGTGCACTCCGACATACTAAAAGTACATAAAAAATGTCTTTGAGGGCTATAAAAAAATAATTTTGTATAGATGTCCCCTTTAAATTTGTAGTGTAAACCCAACCATGTTTGTTTTTTCTAATTGTAACCATGAAGTTTGTAACATGTAAACCTAACCATGTTTAATTCCTAAGCCAAACTGTAAAGTGTATAATTTAATTGTTTGTTTTTACCCTGACCATGAAAAAAATAGGATGTAAACCTAATACCATAGAAATCAAATGGCTTGGCGGGCCAATTTTGGCCCACGGGCCCTACTTTTGGCAGCTCTGCAGTAGTGGGAGGGAAGTAAATAATGCAAATTAAGATTTAAGCAGGAAAGAAGTGAAACATACAGAAGATAGTGTGTACAAAAAAAATTTGAATTCCTGCTTTAAAAACGATGGACAAATACTTTCCTTCATTCCCTCTTTTCAGCCTGAATATGTTGTTAACAAGATTGCCAGTTCCAACATTGAATTTTCATGCAGTGAGGTGTTAAATGTCATGAAATGACATGAGATGTAATGATACATAATGTAACTAAGGAAGTCATGCCTAAGCAAATTTGAAGCAAGCCTCAGGCAGCTTCCGAAATGTCATCATGGTGGTCTTTCTGTAAGATCAAAGGACCTAGTGTACAAGAAAATCATGAGGACTTGGCATTCTCAACCTTGAGTATGAAGCTTAGCTTGTCCTTCCAGATTTACTGTAACACTGAATAGTGTCTGTAATTCAGCGGTCAAACAGCAAGTTTTATACCTTTAAATGCTGAATAGGACATTGTCAGCATTTCAAGCTGCATGTAGCTGTATTTAAGAGTTGATTTCTATTTTTTATAATGATTTTATTTTACTTTCCCCCCAGTGGGATCCTGCTTGATCCCTACTGTAATTATAGCTGTTCTTTTTGTCCATGACTCATTAGACATTTACTTGGTGTCTTACAGTGAAGATGAAAAAGACTTTAGTTGTGCTCGGATTGAAAACACCCAACTTTTTATCTGATTTCAAACAACTCTGGTAAATAGCTGATTTGTCACAACATTCAAGTCGATTAACAGAAGTTCCTCTTCACTCAATGGAAAGATTTGATCAAAAGCAGCTTTGGGGAATCGTAATTCGCATCCCACGAAAGTGAGCTGTTATTTTGACTAACAGAAGTGCTGCAAAAACATCCTCCCTTTGTGATAAGAATCCACCCTGTGTGGTTTTGTTGTTGATAGACTCTGTGTAGTTTTGGCTGCTGGATGTCACAGTGGCTGCATCCTCGCTATTTCACCCCCCCCCCCCCCCACTCAGCTCAGGGCTCGTTGGAAAACATGCCCCCAGCTCTCTGCAAACAGGAAAGGGTGAAAACGTGTGAACTGCAAACTGAACAATTGTCGTAAAAAAAGGTCCGAGCCTCTGATCCTACGAGGTACAATGGTACACAGCGTCAGATAAACACAACGAAAAGTAGGCGATTTTAGAAAACATACATCTCTTTTCATATCTGCCTCCTCCAGCTCTTCCTTACCAGATACCAAACCCACCTCAACTGGCTCCTTTTAATGTGAAGGAGCAGCAGCTCTATGCAGAGTCTCTCCCGGAAAACTGAACCCTACATTCTAGGTTTACAGTTTAAGCATTGAACATGGTGCCAGAATGCACGCTGTCCCTATCCCTGCGCTCTAGCCCTGTGCAGTGATGTGGTGCCTGGTCATGCACCTCCCAAGTTTTGAAAATAGTCTTTTTTGTACATCAAGCGTTTGCTCTCCTTTTCACAACATTTAACAAGTATTAAAGTATACCGCCACGTACTTTTTGAGAATACTGCACCACTGTAAGTGTCAGGTATAAACGTCAGTGATGCTCTGTGCGACCCTCAAAAGCGCATTTATATATATTTTTAAAATGTAAATCACCAGCTTTCTCAGGATATGATGTATCAATTTGTTTGGATGAAGATACAATGTTTCTCATTATCACAAAGTCTGTCATGATACGAACTCAATTCAGTTCCTTTCACAATTTTGCTATCAAGATGATATGGATTCACATCAGATGACGATGGATCAATGTTTTCATTTCGCCTTGATGTAATTGAATTATTAATCATTCAATCAATATATTGACATGGATCAATGTTGTTACACCTCTACAAGGCAACAAGTGATATGTATTGTATCCAGAATTGTGACTTTTTAAATCTTTTTGATTTGTTTGTTTGTTCTGGTATTTTTTTATGTTTTGTGTGTTTTTGCTTGCCTTTTTAAAAGTTGTTGTTTTGCAATTCTGGACTTAAAGATTTTTAGAATATAATAAATCTAATATTTATTTAAGTAAAAATGTAAACTTTCAACTAATGTGTGTTCCAGAGCAAATCTCTTTGATCAGGATTCCTCTGTATTTCCTCCTCACTCTTTGTTAATTACACCGTGGATTTAAAATTTTAAGATTTTTCAAAGCTTAATTAAAGATTATCTTTATCTGTGTTAATCCCGCTCATTCCAGTTTTTGATGACTTCAGGCACGTATTTCCTGAGATCCACGCAGAGGAAGATGAAGTCTCGCTGGACCGTCGTCATCCTCTGAGTCGTTCCGCCCCCATCACCCTGCTTAATGGAACATGACCGAAGTGCGTTATCATTTTTGTCGTGCCACAGAGCAGTTAACTGACACACATGCAGTCGAACACACAAATACTCGGTCTCTGGAGGGGCTTTTCGCAGACATCACGGGATTTGCATCAGTCTGGATGTTTGCAGTTTTCCTAGGCTGGCTTGTGTTGGGTAAACAAACACACTGCCTCTCCAAAGTTTGGCATTTCCTCTTTGCTCATTGCACCCCTTCTCCCCTTCTTCTTCCCTCAAAACCACCTCGCTGGTCGACAGCTAAATATCTCCTGGATGGATTGAAACCATCTGAGATCCCTCTGATGTGTTTCCAGATGATGTTACAGCCCTTTGCTTTGAAACCAGACAATAAATGGTTGTTCGCTAAAGCCTAATAATCTTTTGGCTGCTGAAAAGAGAGGAAGTACCCCCTACCCCACCCCTTCCAGAGTGATTAATGTCTGACTCGGAACACACACCTCGACTGAGATATCGACTGGAAGGGTAATGAGCTCAAGTGACGTGAGCTGGCCTCTGGTCACTCATCTGTAATCAAGCTGCTGGAGATTAATGTCGTCGAGGGAAAACTGCGGCTCAGACACAATGTGAACCTTCAGTGTGACAAATCTGCCTTTAACTAATAGTTTGGTTTTATTAAGCTGTACTTAAATTTTGGATGAGTTCTCAAATATGAAACTTGCAAAGAGGTTAAACCATCTAACTGTAAAGGTTTGTCCAGTCTGAAGCTACAACACTCTATAAGGGTAATCTATTCTCTTTTTGTAGGTGTCTTAAATGTTCATTTGATCAGATTTGATTGGTCACTTGGAGATGTTGTTGCTATTTGTACCAACCCAGCCCAACACTTTCCCATTTTTTGCCTTGCTTACTAATGTAGTGCTGTTTTATACACTGGTACAGGAGCTCACTTAGCACCAGCTCTCTACTCTCCAGTTCTATTACCCAAAATCTATTTATGCTATTTCACTACAAATCTCAGGACCAACTTTTTTGCTGGGCCAGAGTAAAAAAGAAGGCTTGATTATTTATTTATTTATTTTGGGGGGAGGGGGGAGGGTTACAAAGAGAGTAATGTTTTGAGCACCAAAGCTGAGTTCCATTCTCAGGTTTTTTGTGTGTACCTTACATCTGCTATCTCCCACTGACACCCTGTTTGGTACATTGCCCCCAAAACCATTGCAGATGCAGTTTGCATTGTCTGATTGGTCAGATGTTTGTGGGTTTGTTTTTGTGGATCAGCACATCCTTCTGCTGAAAATGATCCCAGAAAAACAGAAGCTGTTTGTTAAATGGTAAATGGACTGAACTAATATAGCACTTTATCAAGTCCTTCTGGACCAGAAAGCGCTTTACACTTACAGACATTCACCCATTTACACACTGATGATGGCAAACCAGCCACAGCTGCCCAGGGGCACACTGACAGAGGTGGGGCTGCCTTGCACCGGTGCCACTGGATCCTCTGACCACCATCAGTAGGGAAGGTGGGTGAAGTATCTTGCCCAAGGACACAACTACTGATAGGCTGGAATGGAGGATTGAACTGGAGACTTTCTGGTTATGGGACAACTACCCTAACCACCTCACCACAGTAGCCCGAAATTAGCACGATGGACTCCTTTGAGGAGCAGCTCATCTGATCCTATTGAGCAAAGGAACGTGCCATCAACGTCCGAGTCTTTTTTTCATCTCTGTGGTTAACAAGGAAAAACTCCTCATACAACAACACGAGCCTCTCTTCACACGTCTGATACATGGTCAAGTGAACAAAACGACCATCTATCCTGCTGTCACTGTTGTCGTTAGCTCTGTGTGACGTATGCTACATTTAGAGACCTGTAGGAGGGATTATGATGATTTATACCCCTCTACTACACTACTATAAACATTCAATCAGACAAAGACATTTGAAGTGATGAAATTACAGATCCGCTGTCTCACGTCTTGTTGAAGTATAAACCAGGCTTCAGTTTCACACTTTGCTCACTTATATGTGGGTATAAAAAGGAGACTGGGGGTGTTTGTTAGGGGTGTAAATCACCAACTTTATCACGATACAATAGTACATCGATATGTTTGGATAATGATTCGATATTTCTCGATATCACAAAGTCTGTCATGATACGATTTCGATTCAATTCAAATTAGGTGTCTGCGATCAATATAATGCGAAATCATATGCCCATCTAACACAATGACTGTGTTGGATGGGCAGATGATATTTTCACATCGAGAATATGATGACGATATAGATCGATATTTTCATTTTTCCACGATATAGCTGAATCATGAACCCTTCAAATCGATATATCGATATAGATCGATGTATCGTTGCACCCCTAGTGTTTGTTATTGTTCAGAACATCTAAACAAGGAACAGCTGAGCAACATCATCTAGACGTTGCTGGTACTCGTACATTACAATTACTTCAATGTAATATGTACAGCATCAAGTGCTAACTTAATCCTGTGCATTTAATTTTAAGTTTTTAGTGTTTTGTTATTTTTGATGTCTAACTTCACTAAAAAAGACCACATCAGCTGGGTTGTCAGTGCTGGTGGTTTCGTAATTTTGAGTATGGGTTGCGTCAGGAAGGGTGTCTGGCATAAAATGATCACCAAATCTTTTGTAAGAGTTTGCTTGTTGTGACAACCTGTGAAAAAAGGAGCAGCAGAAGGAAAAAGAACAACTTTACCAAAAGGCATTTCAAAATTGTTGACCAATTTGCTAACACAAATGAACCTCTTTCTGTTTTTATTTTCATCATTTATAGGAATACATTTCAAAACGTATTTAGCTTGCTTTCCAAACTTTAAGACTTGTTGCCAGCATTAAGTTTAGAACATTTGACATGATTTTGGGCTATTTTCAGTTAGATTTATGAGTTGGAATGGTTTTGCCTATTGTGCTTTTATTGATATTTTACAGAGTCTCAACTAGTGGAAACTTGGCCTTTCATTTTATTACCCTTACAACAGGCTTTAAAATCAAAGATTCGTCTTCACCCAACTTGGAAAACTATATGTTATAAAACGTGACCGAGTTTTGTAGTCATACTTGGTTATTTTTATATATTAACTTGCTGATTTTACTTCATAAAAAGTATCTACATAGTAATGGTTAGAATCTCTGTAAAACAGGCTGCTCCTCACTGTAGTTTAATAGTGCTGACACGCACTTTTTATCCATCTGTGCTCAAAACACTACTCACAACCAGCTTCCCTTTTACCTGGACCACCGTGCACCACATTCCAAATCCATATTGACCCACTGGCTCTTTAGCCGCTGTCCGATCTCTGTCCTGTTTCCTTTTCTGCACCGTCTCCCCCCTCTCTTCCTGAGGAATGCAAGCTTGTGTGTATGCGTTCATGTGTATGTGCTCGTGTGCGTGTGTGTGTGTGTGTGTGTGTGTGTGTGTGACAGTGGTGGAGCCAGCCTGGCTGTGTGGGCGGTTGTGTGTTTCCAAACAGTGGAATCTGTCACTGACACCCCTGGCAGAGCAATAAGCAGCTTCTTAATGAGCTCAGCAGATCACTCGACACACACAACCATCACACGCGCACGTACGCGCACACAAATTTTACAAATACAGACATGCATAATGGCACCGCATAGTTGGCACAAATAATTTTTTATTCATATGGTGACAGCATTTAAATGGCCAAACATGTCACCAACCTGATGTTGAGTTAAAAAAAAATCAAAGCTGGAAAAAACTAAAGTCGAAAGTAAAGTCGGCTTAAAGCCTAAAGAAAGCATTAAGGTAGATACACACCAAACGCGTTTTGAGCTGCCAAAGCAGCCAGTTTACATGCAAAGTCTATGGTGGACGCGCATCAAGGAGCAGCGCATCAAGGAGCAGCGCATCAAGGAGCAGCGTAGCGCGGCGCGTTTTGCCAGTTGAGAGCAGCGCGCAAGGTAGCAGCAGAATGCGGCAGAGCATTTTCCGTGCATGCGGAGCATCCAAAGCAGTCGCTGCTCAAGTTCAACAAATTGAACTTTTGGCTGCTCGATGCGCAGCAGCAACCAATCACAGAGAATAATTTTTTCACATGACGATTTCCTGAACCCAAAACAGACGGACAGGAGCTCTTTAGCTGAAATCGACTGTCTGTAGTTGGTGTTCTGGCTGGAGATATCAGCACCGATGTGGATCAGCAGCTTGACTGCGTTGTTAAACTGGGCTTGGGACAAAAAAAAAAAGAGTAAAAAAGCTGACAGCTCCTGGAGTGATAAAACTAACCGAACAAATCACCTCTAAATCATCTGGTGAATTAATTATCTGGTGTGCTCAATGTTCGCTTGCTCCTTAGTAAAAAAAGCAAAGCCATTTTCTTTATTTTGACTTTGGTCAGCAGCTCATTACGGACTGCGGAGGTGGTGACTCGGCTGGGGACAAAAAAGTAGTCCGTCAGCTCGCAGCTCCTGAAGTATCAAAACTAACCGAACAAACTGCCTCTAAATCATCTGGTGAATTTGTTCACTTGCTCTAAAGTTAATACAGCAAAGCCAATTTCTTTGTTTTATCTTTATTTCATCCGCCGTTGAGACAGACCAGAAAAAGACCCAGACGCTCCTCCCTCTTCAGCCGCGCGTCTAGTCTGTGTCCCGGTGCGTTCGGTGTGACTGGGCATCTGTTGACAAGCAGCCAAACATGGCCGCCAGGCGTGTTTTCGCTGCTCAAAACGCAGTTGGTGTGTAACTAGCTTTAGTCTTTTCATAAAACTAACTTAAACTTCATCCTATAGCTAGATACGCCTTAACCTATAGCTACATAAGTCTTAGCCTATTGCTAGTTTAAGCCTTGGCTTATAGCTCCTTTACGTCTTAGCCTAAGCCTATAGCTAGATAAGTCTTATACTATAGCTAGGTCACTATCTACATTTGAACCTGCCTCTGGTCAGCTGCTCCGGTGCAGCATTTACAGACAGGTTGCTTGAAAAACATCAGACATGTATCCACTTTAGTACCACATACTGAAAAGACCTGGGTCGTGTGAAAAAATCAGATTTGTCACATTCAGACTTTTCAGGATAAATTCAAATTTGTGTTGCATTTGCTTGCAGTGTGGAGGTATTGTTAGTGTGATGAATGAACATGTTTTTTGAATAATGACATATTTATATTTACATTTCTTTATCTTTCTGATAAAAGAGGCCATTAGCAGCTGAACCGTAAGGAAAAAATAGAAACATTGTGTTGATTGAATCCTTAATTTTAACCCATCCTGTTGGCAACCCGGTGATGTACATTCAATTAACATTTTAAAAATTGACCTAAACCTTTGTGTAAATATAGTTTTAACCTTAGCCTGAAACTGGCTTAAGCCTTAGTCTGTAGATCATTTTAGCCCTAGCTTAAAAGTGACTTTAGCTTTAGCCTAAACCTAATTTAAGCCTTAGCATAAGAAGAGCTGATGCACATAGAATTAACACACAGAATTCACATAAATGTATTAATTGCGATCGGATTTGTAATTATAAACTCACTCACATCCTGGGATAAAAATTGTAATTTGGCTTGAAAACAGACTGAACTCCTTTAGCCATGATTCCGAGCTCAATAACTGTTTTTTTGATTAAAGTAAAATCAAAGGCCTTCAATATTTTTTGATTATGGTCCATTTGTGTCTTAGTGCTGACTCAGCCCTCCATTTGTCTTTTTTAACTCAAACTGAACAATGGTGTCTAATTGGTAACCACCTGCTCTTAAAATCAAATTGTGCTCGCCTTATTTTCAGATTTCCTCTTCTGAGACAGCTGCTATGTTATGATTAACACAATTACCTCCTTGCATGGCATTTTGATGATTTGTGCAATAATCAGGCCCCATGAATCTTTCTGAGTGTTATGATGACAAATGGGATCAAGGCTGCCAAGCGTGATGAGGCATGTGACAACCGGGACATGGCGGGACGTGTCAGTTTTTAGTGACGGCTGGTAAATCGATGCCAAATTTCTCACAATGATACAGTCTCAACTCATACCTGTGAATTTACCTGTTTTTATCTTCCAGCTTTCTCACCTTGGCACCTCTTCTCCATGCTCATTTCTAATTTTCTCATGTGGTTAGTGTCATTGTTCTTTCAGGACATTAGTGACAATGAGTGTGGGGCTCTAAGTCAGCCTTGTCCTTTCTTTCCCCTTTTTAACCGAGCACTCCTGTCACATAGACCCTTTTAATTCCCCCTTTCACCCGTCCGGTGCCCGCCTCCTTGTGCACTGGTCCTATTGGGTACCAGACAAAAGAAGGTGCCCCCTCCTCTTCATTCCCTTCCTTCTCCTGTTTCTACCCCCTCCTTGTGTCCCTGGACTCTTGTAGGCGTCCTGGCTAGTTGAGGCTATGGGCTTCAAGCTGTAGTTTGTCACAGCCATTCAGCTGAGACTGATTGTGATTGCGGCAGATGGGCTAGAGCCCATCAGCTCCTCGGACCAAGCAGACCCAAGCATTTCTTTTTTTTTCTTTTCCTCTCTGGCCTTCGCTCTCTTGATCTCGACCTCTTCCTCGGTTGTCCCTATCTGTCCCTTGTCAGTGCTTTCTTTTTGTGTTGGGCCGATTCTTCAAAAGCTCGGTCTGGTTTATCCAGAGTGCAGCTTTAGTTCGCCTCAGACTCAGGCTTGTCAGATCTTTTAAGAGCTGAACCCCATCACCTTTCACCTATCTGACATCAATTCACTGTAATGTTTGGAACTACTCGTCAACAGTGCCTTAGTGTTTTTTTTTAAGTCAATCCTTTTTTGAATGAAACAGCCTACAACTGGTTAAAGAGTTGGTCCCTAATTTCAAACCATTCCTGTCTGTTCTTTGGCTGCCAAACGGTTTCAATTCACCATTTTTTCCCGATATGTTTGTTGATCCTCTCTGATTTTCAAAATAGAGAGAAACACAGGATGGAGGCACTAAACTGTCTTGAATTTAGGAAAAACATTTTTTCCCTGTGTCCTTACTTCTTATCCCTGATTTAACTGGGCAATCTTCTGAAGTTTTCAGCTTATAGTTTCTTTAAAATTGTATCTAAAATGGTGCTGAATATTTTAAATATATATTGCTGCTGGTTTCATAGATTCAACTAAAGAATTCAAAACTGTTTGTTACTAGCACTGTATCAGAAGTTGCCTAAAACTCCAAGCCCTCTTTTAGGTGTCAGTGTAACACTGGTTCTTGGTTGATTTTAGGAAATTCTTCCAATAGTTACAGTATACTAATGTTATCTTAGTAGCTTAACAAACAAAGAAAAATGACTATGTCCCTAACTCTAACTCTATTAACAAAAAGCACTTGGAAACATTACAAGAAAGTCTTGCTGCTTTGCATTGGCAGCTGGTGGATTTTTTTCCAGGGGGGGCTACAACTCCAAAATAGACATATCTCAAAAAGCAATAAAACATGTACTGAGTTGTATCACAACAATGTATTTATTAAACAAAGAAAAATAATGAAACAGCATTACAATGTCATGTAGTGTTTTTTATGTACATAAATTTTGCACTTCTGTAACTGAGAAGCAAATGTCTTCATGACTCTGGTTAAAGTCAGGGATGTTTTAACCAGATTCTTCTCTATAG
>JARVGW010000357.1:12740963-12756067 GCA_031762495.1 Anablepsoides rubrolineatus | reverse complement strand
AGTTCATTCATTCATTCATTCATTCATTCATTCATTCATTCATTCATTCATTCATTCATTCATTCATTCATTCATTCGCTAACCGCCAATCAAGTAACTAATAAATTAGCTTTGCAAATGGTAAACCACTAAATAGGTAAGACATTTAGCAGACGCTAACACTAACTGATAACCACTAACTCAGGATCTGTCATTTAAACATAGACATGTGTCGTATCCACAGAAATGTGAGAATCTTGGCTAAAACATTTCCACGTCAATCAAACAGTTACACCCACAAGCGGTTGAATTGATAAGAAAACAAACTGCACAAAGTGGGAAAATAAGGGGAAATAAACCCACTATTACCATGGCTTAAACCTGGTTTATCTTTCAGGAAATAGTTGAAGGATCGGATGTTGCTGTAGTTCGTGTTTCATTTTCCTCCTGAGTGCCCGGGTGTCTACAGATGAGAGGAAGTTGTCTGCTTTATTAAACTCTGATTAAACTGAGAACCTCGTTTGCTCAGCTAATTAAGAGGCGAACACACTGACGTCAACATGTGATTCTCACCTGAGATCGGTGAAGCCAAGATGTTTGTGTGCCTCAAAAAAACAAAAAAAATCAAACAACGACAACAAATGCAATTAGTTAAGCGTGTCAGCACAGCTATAGATCATAAAGGCGCCCTGTGCCTCAGCGCCGGGCATGACGCACGACAGAATGGTTGATTAAAGCTACAATAACACTCAGAGATTTATGCCTACAGGACATTAGGCTGCATCTACATCACCTTCGATAACACTGAAGAGGCAGGAGATCGACTCGCCGCTACAGAACAAGTTGATTGTGAAACTCAAACTGTTTTAGCTCTATCATTTTTAGCGTCAATGAGAAAAATAAAATCTGCGATTTACCTGAAAAGACCCAGTGTCTGTCACAGCGTTTGAAGGGAGGGTGGAAAGGGTGAAGACTTTTTCAGACGGAGACAAAAGCAGCCTGTTATTCTAACGCAGCTGAAAGTCTCTCACATAAGAGAAGCTTCAGAAAGTGAGACAATTAAAGCGGCGCCTCTCTGAGATGGCGGTAGGTAGAGCGATAATAAGGCCTCAGGCAGAACAATCAAAGACTGGACACCATTAACACAGCATTGTGGAGATTCTGAGGCAGAAAAATGGATGCAGACCAAGTTGGATATGGGTTTTAGTTGAATCAGTTAGCCAGCTGGATGGAAAAAATTCAAGTTCTCATATTTGTGTTTCTACTAATCATTCCTCGTTAACCTCTCTGCGTTTACAGATGCAATCAGGACAAAGAGGTTGAGTCTTGGTGCCCAACGCAGCAACATCGCAGGATCTACTGAAGACAAGGAAAAAGAAAAGGAGAGGAAGATAAAACCAAAGGAGCCCGATACAACCAGTGTACGTCAACAGACCACTGAGTCATAAATTGTCTAAACATAAGAAATTCCCTCATAAAGCAATAAAGGCCTAACACTCCTTACAGGGTTGCACATTAAGATATTTTACTTAAGGAATCATTTTTGCGACAGCAGAAAACTGCACTTTTCTCCACAAATTGTAAATATGCTCCGTTTTTGCTGAAGTAACTTTGCTTCTTTGTTGGTTTTCAGCAAACAACCCTTCGAGTGTGCACGTACTCTGGCAGCAGCAGCGACACCGAGACCGAGTCGGAGCAAACAGGAAGCACCGTGTCCTCGCCACAAAGAGCCCTGATCGACAGAACCAAGAGAACCGACTCTGGTCTGCTTCAGATCATTTCTCTCCACACTGTTGACAAATGCAGATAGATTGGTTTGTACACTTCCATTAAAGAAAGGAAACCCTCAAATTTCACTGGATTAACTTGAAACTTTGCTAACTTGAGGAAGCTAAGGACAGAGTTGTCCAGGGAGCTTAGAAAGAAAATGAATCACCAGCATGTTAAAGTCAACGAGTGTAAGACCATCTCCAACGGCTTGATTTTCCTGAGACTACAGCTGCAAAGATTCTTCAGAGGTTTAAGGTCCAGCAGACTGTAGCCAACCTCCACCTATAATACGAATCATCAAGAACTCAGAACAGCTTCCAAAGAGATTAGAGGTAAACACCAGGGTTCATCACAGTTTCAGATCAAATGATCTTTGAACCAAAGTGGACTTAAAGAAAGATTACAGAGGAGGACATCAAATTATAAAAACAAGACTGGAATTTGCCACAATACATGTTGCAAAACCATAAAACCTCTGGTACAATTTACTTTGGACAGATGAGAGAAAACTGGAGCATTTTGCAGCAAGTCCCATCAAAAATGAATCAAACAAACATGGTCTCTACAATACCAGTACTGATACTGATATCAGCCTCAGGCCTAACACCATCATTTCTACAAGTTCTCATGCTGGTACAAAATGGTCAGGACAGATACCAAAACTGGTGTGGATACTCCACGGAATGGGTTGCAGTTTACATTTCAAATGGAGTTTTTCAGGTCCAGTTAAAAGAAATTGTTTCATATATTTATTTGTCTTAAAATGTTACAACTGTATGTAGCATGTTGTATTTTAGATTTGATTAGGCCTATAAGGAAGGAGAGGAACCTTGTCCTATATAAAATAAAGTCATTGTGTAATGTTTAGGTTCTAACCCAATAAGTACACCGTATCTGTATTTGGGGTGGCAAGTACACAAACTCTACTACTTGTATACATACTCTGAAATCTGATATCGGGATGTCTCTAGTACCTACAGTGAAACGTTAAGGAGGTTCAGTTCTGTTCTGGGGCTGGTTTGCTGCATCTGACGTAATGTGTCTTGAATCTGTGCAGGGTACAAGAAAATCTCAAGACTATCAAGGCCATCTGGAGTAAAATGTGCTGGCCAGTGTCAGAAAGATTGGTCACAGGTTCATGAGTCGTCCAACAGGATAATGAACCAAAACACACAGCTGAAAACATCCCAGAATGGCTCAAAAACAACCACTGATTTTCATTAGTTGGTTTCTTGTAAATTTGACCTTCTTGTTACTTTAAAGTTTGAAGTTATTTCAGTGACCTTTGAGGGTTTTTCCTTCTTGAACCAAAGGATACAAACCAATTTATCCCCGTCAGAACGTATAATCCTCTGACTTTGCGCTGGTTTTGATTGAAACCATTCTTTCTGTTCACAGCGGAGCTGAGTGAGGACACTCTGAAGAGGCGAAGTGTGGAGAAATCCTTGTCGATTATGGATTACTACCAACACGAGGTGTTCAAGGACAGCAGGAGGATTTCCCAGTACAACTTGTTGCACAAAGAGTCATCTCTCGATGCCAAAGCAGGAGATTGGCTCAGTGTGAGTATTTCTTTATCCACTTCTTTTTCCCCCTCTGCTGACATTGTTTACACTCCAAGGTCTTCTGCTTCCTGCTTTTGAGATTGTTTGTAGATTTATTTATTTTTTTTAAATAGAAAACGCCTCCTAATTGCTTTCGATCGCCTCAGCCTCTCCTGTCAGCAGGTATTTGCCTACGAGTATTTAACGTAGCTGAAAGACAAATGAGGGTCAGAGAGCATGAAATGGCCTCCAGCCTGAACGGGCCGGCTCCGTGGGACAGACGGACCCTCCCAACAACGGACCCTGACACAAAAATCCATACTCTGCAAGCAAAACCTCTGACTAAACACAACTTTTCCAAAAACACATAAAAACCAATTGTTTATGTGAAGTGGAGAGGAAAAAAAAACATCTAATTTAATGTGGTCCACTCGTTCTCAGCTCATCAGATCAGTTATTTAGAGGTTATTCAGAATTTGTTCTGCAGGTTTTAGGTTTAAGTGCTGTTTTATAAAGCTAAACTGTCTTCTCAGCAGAACGTTAGGACACACACTGGATTAAAGAGGCAAAAACCAAAAAGATTCTAATTAACTTTACTTAATTGAACTGTTAAAATACTCTGTACTATTGTAAATTCTGTCCAAGTAAACAGAAAATACTGATGTTAATGCGGAAAAGACACAAATATTTCATCTTTGCATCACAATTAGCTGCTTTTTTATAACAACTTTTTTAAAGTTATTCAATCACAAGTAAATCAAACATTAAAAAATGTTTATCATGAACTTTATCAGATGATACAATTTGAAAGAGCTTACTTAGGTAGTTTTACAAATATACTGATTTGTGATACTAAAATACAGTGGTATCTTGACTTATGAGTGTCCCGACTCCCAACTAATGTTTTTTTAGATAAATAATAATAATCCATTAGTCTTTTATAGCACTTTTTAAGACCCTCAAAGACTCTTTACAATTTCATTCATCATTTATTCACACACTGATGGTTATGGGTATACATATATGAGCTGAAACAGGAAGACTAGTGCATCCTAATTTTTTAACATTAACATTTTTATATGACAATATAGCCATTTTGGCCTTTAGAAAAATGTTTTTGAGGGTATCACCTCCCATGAAATGTCCTATTTGCATGTTCTCCTTGTGCTTGCGTGGGTTTTCTCTGGGTACTCCGGTTTCCCCCACCCCTAAAAACATGTACAATAGGTTGCCTTCAGGCCCAGGCTGCTCTTGAAAAAGAGATCTGAGATCTCAACGGGACTTGCCTGGTTAAATAACAGTAAATTAAAAATTTAAAAATTCTTATTTTTACTCGATACTTTTACTTTTAATACTTTGGTACATTTTATGTCAGAAATTTACTTTTTATACTGAAGTACAAAATATAATAGATACTTAAAGACTTTTACTCAAGTAAAATTCTTAGAGGAGACTTGAACTTATACCAAAGTAAATTTATGGTAAAATACTTGTACTTTTACTCAAGTATCACTTTGAGGTACTTTATACAACACTGTATGAGTCACATGAGGTGAAGCACATTTGAAACCTGGGACAAACATTTGAGAGGATGTTGTTACTGACACATGTTCTGATCACCTCAGCTCATTCTGATAAGAAAAAGAGAGACACCCCCATCTATCGTGCCTCCGTGCAGCCAGACATGTTCAGACATGTTACTCCTCCCTGGCTCTCAAAAGATGGACAGCTGTTGGACTAGTCCTGACAGACAGCTTTGTGGACCAACCAGCCACAAGTCTCTTAAGTCAGGCAAAGATAAACTTTCTGTGAATGTTTTTGTGTCCTCACGCTGCAGACATGGACTTAAGTTCAAACTTTATCGGCATAAAGACTTTTCTTGCTTAAAGCATGCTGCAGCTTTGAAATGACCACGGTAAGAATCAGTTTATTTTGAAACTTAAAACTCTAAAAACACCTAGTTTGACTTGTGTTAGGAGGTGAACTCATTCTGTGACCCCTGATGTTAATCTAGAATAGAGTTTGTCAACACCAGTGGTGTCCCAGTACTGGTTCTGGTGGGACGCCATCCTGAATGTTTTACTTGTTTCTCTGCTCTAACACAATGGTGTTAACCTCTTCAAGTCCTGCAGAAGCCGAGAAACTTAAAATGTGCAGAATAGCGGCCCTTGAGGACCAATCTACTACCACTGGTCTAGATTGTTTAGACTGAGCTTCCTCCAATAAACCTCAGACTAGTGAAGAACTGGGCCAACAGTTGTTGTAATCGCAGTGTCTCCTATCTCATTGGCTCAGTCTGGTAGCTCCTTGTGCTCTCAGGTGTCTTTATGGCCTCTCTCACAATTCTGCTTGTACGGTCACTCGGTTCATGAGGATGCTTCGCTCTTGAACGATTTACACGTGTTCCCTTTTCCATCCATTTCCTAATTTAATGGAACTCGTGGAGATGTTTAAAACTTTGGAATTCCATTTGTTTTTCATCTCCTGAGCTAAAATATGTGTGTGTTAGTAGCCAAAATTCACCCAGAATATTAATGAGTAACGGAATCAAATCTTTGTTTAAAACTTTGGCACGTAAGTCGACAGATGATAAGCATTCCTTCAAACAATGTCGGTTTCATTAGAAATGATTTAAGTACTCTGATAATGAAGTGCAAACGCCAGAAACGTAAATAAATTTTGTGTCAGAATTGCAGCTCGCTGCTATTAAATTGACTTTCACCTAATTCCAACGCGGTGGTGGAGCAGCTCTAATGATGGATGGCTGCTGCTGGACCCAGTTACCCTACATTATTCTCCTGAAAAAGACAATCTACGTGAGCGTCGTCCCCTCCTCACCCCACGGGCCGGGGCACATCCGCACCTGCGAGATCCGCTCTGTCCGTTCTCCCCCACCCCTCCTTTGCTTTTGTGTCCATGCCCGGGACTCCGGAGACGCCGTCACCGGCTCGGCGTTTTGTGGAAGTTTGGCGGCTGCTGGCGGAGACGGTGTCAGAGAGCTGTGATTTAAGCGCCTTTAATAACCTTTCACAAACACTCAGGAGAGTGATGTAAAGCTCAGCGGCTCCCATCAGAGTCCTCACAGCCCACGCTGGCCTCCCATTCATCATCCTGACAACACCTGACAGGCCCTGCTAACGGCGCCCCTCCCCTCCCCTCCTCCTCCTCCTCTTCACACTTTCTTCCACGTGTCTTTCCCTTGTCTTGCCTCTGTTTCTGCTCCTCCCGTACAACTCTCTCCATTTGTTTTGTTTTATTTTGCCTTTCCGTTCAGTTTCTTTTTTCAGCTTTCAGTTCAGGTAATCTGCACCATGTCATTTCTTCATATTGATGGTTAATGTGTCCCTAAAGCAGAAATAACCAAACTGACCAGTGGTGGGCACAGTTTGTCAAAACGTTAGGTTCATTAATTACTTATCTACTAAACAAGAATATTAGCTCCACTAACATGAAACCATTAAACAGATGTTTTTTTAATGGTGTCACTCAGTCTGTGTCACATGTCTTCATCTCCTTCCAGTTGAAGAGTGATGGATCTGACACAAACCTGTTGTTAGTTTTCTGCTGGTTTAGTGTGAAGGTGGGTGAAATCATCTGTGGAAAATCAGCCAGTCCAAACCAGTTATAGCCCTGTCTAACCTGTGATACTTCCAGTTTAACTCTTTCAGAATAAAAACATTTTTTAATCAAGCTTATTTCAAAGGTAACAAAAACGCCTATTCACTAAATGAGAAGCTAGTTCCACTAATAGAAAATTAGCGGAACTTTGCCCACTCTTGATAATGGGAACTTCCATATAAGGTTGAGCAAAATCGTATCGTTTGCAGTTGATTGTCTGAAAACCTGTCACTGGTTAATATTTGGCATTTTGTGATTAGTGACTTCTATAAGTCATTGCAGTAGAGCTAATGCTAATGTGGAGCTAATTCTAACTCTAAGAACTTGTTTAATCACCACTATAAACTGGAGTACAAGTAAAGCCAGAAAATTCAAACCCAGACGTCGACTACAACAAACATACAACATGCAGTGAAAAAAATCTACTCAGCTGATAATCCAAGATGCTCTGAGTCAATCTGTTGCTTACCTGTAGCAAAGTAAGCTGAAAGGGGATAATGCGTAATAAGTTAAAGTTAGACTGATGGTTTAGAACACAGGGTAACTGATTTAGAGTCAAAAACATGCAAATGCAATTGTCGTCTATTCATCAGTATCGGTTAACTGTCACAATTAACCATGAATAATTCTTTTGGCAATAATCACCCTATAGAAGATGCATTTGGGATAGAGTTGAAACTAGATACCGCATAGCCGTAACATAATGACCCCCACACGCATATATATATATATATATATATATATATACCCCTTTTTCAGATAAAGTGTGGGTTGGGGGGCTATTTATTTCTAAATAAATAAACTCACACTTTGTGTGCGGGAGTCATAATAATGTGAAAACTTACCCATTTAGCAGAGGTTTTTTAAAAGCACAGTCCTGCTGAATTCCCAGTTTAATTGTTTGTATTTAGCAGCAGATTCTCTCCTATTTTCTCTCAAAAGTCTCTGAGATTCTACTTTTTTACTGATTCCAACACATATGTTTACAGCCTAATGCAGGTGAACTCAAACTTCAGTGTGGTTTATAGTGGGTTCAGCTGAGAGCTTTGTTTACACTGACTGTGTACCTGCACATTAGATTTGCATTTAAAGATTTTTGAACTACTGCTTTAAAGTCTTTCAAACTGCACAGATACAGCTCAGGATGATCTTTTTGATTTTAGAGTTCTAGTTCATTTTAGCATTACTTCTTGTAAATGAAACACCACATCTAATGATTCATTTCATGTGGAAAATTTAAAATTCTATTATTTGAATGGGAACATTCAGTTAAAATAAGCAAATTGTATGAAAAATAAAAGGAAATGACTCACTTTCACTTAGCTTTTGAATGAAAAGGTTTATTAAATTTGAGTTTTCACCCCCGATACAGAACCAGTTGCCGATTTGTCTCTTTAATGTTTTCAATTGGGACGTTTTTGTCATGGAGACACCTGTTTGTATTTTCACTTATTAAAGGCATCGTTTTTAGCTGCACCTGCAGGTGGGGAAAGGCAGACGCCTGCGTCTGGAGGCTTAGATCTGCTGGTAAACGGCATTCTTCCAAAATCAAATCAGAGATTTCACCGCTTTTCTTTTGCTTCCGTTCGCTTTTAAAGTTCCTCGGTGTCACACAGCTATTTTTTATTTATTTATTTTAAATCAAAGATCCTCACCACTCATTCTTCCACCTCTGGGCTGTATAATTTTCATGGCTGCATTGATCCAACGTCTAAAAGGGAAAATCCTACAAAGAGCAACGTGTGGGCGGTGAATTAAAAGCTGGCGAGTCTGAACGACATTTACCACCTGCGCTTCGAATGGCTTCAACCCCTGCACCTGCACATAAACCAGACGTCACCTTTAGACACGCTTCCCTTCAACACTGCTCACAAATTTGTGTTGAATTTGCTCTCTGGCAGAGGTTCACATTAATTTAATTCAGCTAGGTTTTATTGATGTGAACAAAAAAAACTAAATAAAAATGATGTCAGGGCACTTTAAAGTGGGGGAAAACTCTGGATTGTTTGTGGTGTTTTTTGCTAAAACAAATTTGGTAAATCTTCTAGCTGTGATTTTGTTCAGCTCTGGTTGGTATCAGGCCTCTCAGGTGTCCTCGGGCTTTCATTCTAGCTCTCTAATCACAGAGTGGCTCACACCTGCAGGGCAGATGAATCCACTCAGGAGAGAGAGGAAAACCAGCAAATCTTCAACACTCTTCAAACCTTTTCTATTTTTGTGCTGAAACGGGAGCCAAACACACACACACACACACACACACAACACACACACACCCACACGCAAGCACACACACACACACACCCACAGGTGGATGACAAAACTTTCTCTAGGTGCTTTTTTAGGTTTTTCAGCTGCATTTAAAACAAACTGATGATTTCCTAACCCTAACTAAGTAATTGTGGTGGCTAAACAAAGTCAGTAACTCAAAAACAAGTAAAACAAATAAAATTTTAAAAGTCTAGTTTATTTTGAAATGAATAAAATCTTGAAAAATTCTGAAGTTTTAGCCATTTTTGGTCAAATCTTGAAAATACCAAGTTCACATTATCACAAAATCTTACCCTAACTGTTAGCCCTCAGAGTATGTTTTGGCATTGACTGTCGGCTATTACCACACCACATTTTTAGCCAAATATCTGTCAAGCTGACAGTGTTATAGTCATTTTAGAATCAACTAATGTTGATTATCTACTGCGCATGTCAAACGTTTTTTTTTTAAGTTTATTTCATTTAATTAATTAAAACAAACAAAATTCAATCATAACACAATGTCATTAAAATGAAAAATAAATGAGAAGGAGCAGAAAGAAGAAAAAAATCTTATAACATCTGCCCCCATTTAACAAAAAACTATATTACATACACCCAACATATACATGAATAAAGAATTCATACTCTAACGATCAGCAAAAAGAAAAGAAAATTAAATAAAAAGATTATCAATTATTCAAATAGCAGCTTATATGAATGCTTATATGTTTTCATATTTTGCCAATCTTCCAAATAACTTAATAGATCCAGCATTTTTACAATCACTAGCCAAGTTGTTCCATAACTTAATTCCTTGAACTGAAGTACATCAAACTCAAGGCCCACAGGCTATATCTGGCCCCCTGTTTACATTTTATCTGGTCTCAAAGGACCTGTCTTCACAGAAAACTTTATTGAATTTAGAGGTTTTGGTCATTTAGGGAATTATTTCCTTCAATACAAATGCTGCTGAAGTTTTTACCCGTTTAAGGTAACATGGGAGTCGGAGATGCAAAATTGTTAGAAATTGCGCAAAACCTTCCCCATATAAAAGGACAGTGAACATTAATCAATATTTTAGGCATTTAAATGCACAGACATTAGGCAAAAAGGCTAAATTTCATCCATTGTCCTGTTCAGGTAAAAAACAAACAAAAAAACACTATACATGAGCCAATAAAATAATCCCTAAAATGTAAGTTACATATTTATAGTAGACGTGTTTCCTAAATGAGTTCATGATTAATTTTCTTTAAGCCAAGTTTTATGCCAGGATTTGACTAAGTGACACATTTTTGTGAACTTAGGGTAAAACTAGGGTAAACATTTTTTAGTTATTTGCATTTATGTCTAAACTAAATTTCCAGGATGAAGATGTTCTCATCTTGGTTTGAGAGAGGAGTAATGGAAGCCATTTTTGTGAAGAGAAACCACTCATGGTCCAGTTGTCCCCCTCTTACAATGCTGTTGTTGCGAGTATGACTCACCCCCCTGTGAGCAGTAGGGATAATCAGAGCACTAATAATTGTTTAACTGAGGGTCCTCTTTTACATGTGATCAGACAGTGTTGATGGTCATGATTAGACCTGTTTGTCCAGCATGTGGAGGCAGTGCTTATAAGGCTGAGTTTGCCTGAATCTCCTCAGACTGAAGAAGGAAGAGAGACAAAACATTTTAACAAAGAAGAAACCAACCAGATGAATTACTCAACCTTTTATTTTTCTACCTGGATATTTGAGATGCATCAGGATTAATTGAGAAGAGTGTGAGACGAGCATTAGACGCCCACGACGACACTTACAAAAAGAAAACCATCACAAATTGTTTAAAAACTCTCTTGCAAATACCGTTCACAATAAAACACCAATTGTACCTGTTGCTATGACTTTTTAGTTGGTTCTAATGTTTTGTACATTCTGCCACCATGCTCACTGGCTGCTCTCATAAAAAAATTGCCAAGAAATGGCCACAAATGGTTACTTTTTAGACCATGGTTAAAGCCTTTAGTGCCATTTTACAGAAAGCGTCTAAATAATTGTTGGTAAAAAATTGCAAAAACCCAACAAAGCAAGTTTAAACCCATTAAAAACAACATAAAATCATATCACTTGTAATAAGCTGGTGCATGCCTGGCAGAAGGTCAACAGAGTATGTTCAGACTAAAATATGTTTGGGGTCATCTAAAAACCAACGTGCACACTTGAGAAAGTTCTAAGAAGAGCTTTCATTACCAACATAAGGAGGTTTTTATCACCCTCGCAGCTCTCTGAGCGTTATTACTAATGCAGCTTACGAGTTGATGCCATCCACCCAGGAGCGAAATACTTAGCGGTCTCGAGTTGCACCTTCCCCCCCCCCCGGCAGGTTGCCTGTCCCCTGCAGCTCGCTCCTCTCTGCCCTCTCCGGCAAAAACACGGGCGTCGATGGCTGCTGTGATATCTCGCAGGCTCGATTTGCTGTTGGAAAATGAGCAGTTTCTGTTGGAACTGCTGTTTATAGCCTCTCAGGAGAGGCAGAGCTGAGGGCTACAGCTTGTTAAAGAGCCGTTTGAGACATGCATTAGGACGCTGACGGTTGGCACGTCGTTAAAAAAAACACAAAAAAAACACCTAATATTTTAAGGTGTTGTTTTGTTTTTTCCTCTGTAGACAAATTGACAGAGCAGCAGGGCCCCTTATTGCAGGCTTTTGCACTTTTCTTGCTGAGTCTAATCACCACTAAAGAAGGGAAGGGTGGGGGTTGCCCTTGAGAGACCCAACGGCTGAAATGGCGTGGTCCAGTCCGGTGGTAAAGCCCACAACACTTTGTGGACAGTCACGACTCGGAGCGCGCACTAATCAATACTGCCCTCTAGATAAAACGCCTCCTGCTAATTGACATGACGTGGAGTTTTTTATTTTAAATAGCTGTGTCTTAAATGCTTATCTGTTTATAAAAGATACATTAAGACAAGTATCAGAACTGGGGAGTCCACGCTATCGTTGGTGCAACATCCAAGATCTTTGGGTGCGATAAAAATCTCAATATAGATCTCTGCCATTCTCTCAGGTGGCATTGGTTTTATTGCTTTGCAGGACAAAGCTGCAACCTGAGACTTAAGGTAGAAGTCGGCTCCAAGTGTCCAAGAACACATTTAGTTGATACGGGTTTGTTTCATCCACAGAAAGAGGCTCCGGCGGAGAAGACGCCCACGAGTCCAAATCATCCGACCTCTCTGGACGTCTCCCTGAACGATCTGAACCACAGCAGCTCAGACGGCTTGTACCCCGACACGAGCTTGGCTGGCCTCCAAGGCGACGCGGGGAGCAGAGCCGACGAGCCCCTGTCCACCTCCAGCTTTGCGGGGAGAACCGGGGTGGACCCCATGGGCTCGCTCGGTGACTCGCTCTATGACAGTTTCTCCTCCTGTGCCAGCCAGGGCTCCAACGGTGTATGAGGAGGTCTAGCTTTTTTTTTTTTCCTCTTATAACTCAGTGGATTTACAGTTTGAAATGCTGAATGGTACAACAGACGAATGAGGTGGATTTTCAAGTCTTTTTTTTATGTTTGTTTGTTTTTTTGTGAGAACAGTGGGATTTTTTTGTCAGCCAGGTCACCAACATGTTTCTAGACCTTTCTGTGGAAAAATAAAAGACTGTTTCTCAGTTTGTAGAAAAACCTGCGAGGTTTCCGAAGAACAAACCAAACCTATCGCCCAAATCTTTAAATTTAAATGTATTTTTAAGACAAATATAAGGTGATTTGGAAGAGATCAGGTAACAACTTTTGTTTCAGCACTTATTCTATCTTCAACTTAAAACTTTTTAATGTGACTTGGTTTGTTTTATTGAAACAGAGAAGGCTGCATATGCATTTTTTTTTTTGCTTTTTTGTAGAACCGATAACTTGCTTAAATTTACTTGAGTGACTGGATTGGTTTCTATAGTTGGTTTTGGTCTCAACACTTTTGTATTTTAGCAGCCCTCTCTACAACAAAGCCCTTTAAATGAATGAAATGAAGCACTTTGTGGCACTATAAAAACCCAAGCATCTTTTCCCTCAAAATTGGTGTCGATTTTATAAAAACCTTTTATACCGTTAGTAAAAAGTGCAAAAATAAATGATTATTTAAACAGCCCTGATGGCAAACTTCGGCAAACATATTATATTCCATTCAAAACCATCACTTTGTGTCACTGATAAAAAGGCCCAAAACTACTTCTGGAAACAAAAACACTATGATTAGTCTTTTCTGAAGCAATATTTTCCAAACATTTTAACAAGGTTTAGTTGATTTTTAATATTTTTATTGGTTTTATTTGGTTTTGTCTTTAGCCAAATAAAAGAAAAAGAATGGAGAAATGTTTTGAATTTGATGAGTCGCTGATACGTTACCTCAGAATATTCCAGCAGTTTTTGGAATCTTTTGTGTTTACTGAAGACTAGAAAAGTCTAGGCTAAGATTGAAGAATTACACCCAACGTTTAGCCAGATTGTCACTACTTGGTTAGGTTTATAAACTCAAACCTACTTGGTTAGGTTCAATAAATTCGACCTAACGTAAACCTGATTGCCACGTCCATTGCACAATGAAAAGCCAATGAAATGAGGTGCAGGCAAGAAAGAAGAAAACTAACCAACATTAAGTTCAAATTCCCTTAAAGTGTTTGTGGAAACCGTGCAGTTGATTGGTTTGTAAGTGTCTCACAGGTACAATAAACAACCCTCTGTAATTGTTGGTAGCTCAGGGAAACATACTGGACTCAGAACGATTGTAGGAATTAGCCATCAGGTACATTTTGACATAAGATTCACTTTTTTTATTTTGGTTATTGAAAATCTGATATCATGCATTCTAGCTTGTTTTCTCCTCATGTAGCGTAACAGTAAAGCTGACCTCTACTGTGTTCCTCTCATAGTTGTATATTATGTTGTACATATATATAAAAATACTTATAAGTTAATATCAGAACAGATGTTGCTGATTTTGGAGAAAAGAAAATGTAAATCATTCGACCAACTTTCACGTCTTCTGTTTGAAAATACTGTGTACCTTTTCTTACTGAACTCTTTACGGGAGGGGTGAAAAGAAAACAAATATTTTGATGACTAAGAGCTAAACTATTTTATCACTTTATTTTAGAGACATGGTTGAACTTTTTAGGTGAAAATGACACCAAATTTCAATCAGGAATTTGACCAGCTGGTGCTAATCAACAGAGCCGACTGTTTCTCTTTGTTTCTTTTCTATGAAACTGTAATTATTGTATGAAAAAAAAATCTGACAAAGGACTTGTGTATTTTTCTAGGTGTTCAGTATTTATACCCACATTTTGTACTGTCGGACTGTAGCATGATTGTCACCTTTCTTCTTCCTGAAACGTTCCTTTTGTAAAGAGAAACCAGCAGTGTTACTTTGGTCATTTTTAAAATTATTATTATTATTATTATTATTGATGATGATGTGTGCAATTTTGTCTGTTACACTAGACTTTATTGTATTTTATGTAACTATTTCCTAAATAAATATGATAAAATATTTCCTATTTCAAACTGAGCTGCTGGCTGGATTGTTTTTCTTTGTTTAAATTTTTACAAACTTATTTAAAAAAGTGTAGAAAACCTGCTCACCACAGAGGAATTCGGCGCCATATTAGTCCCTCGGTGCGTAATTATTCAGCTTTACGCACGGCTGGATGAGCCCGTTTCTGCACACTGAAGGGGTTATTGATCACGGAGCGCGCGCGCCGGGCCTCATTAGGTCTAAATTAGAGGTTAAGTAGGATTTATGTCCTGATGATTCTATTTCAGAGGCGGAATAATGCCGCTGCGCCTCTGGAGGAGCTTAATTAAACGTAAAACAGCGACGCAAAAAAGGTGAAAGAAAACCATTCATCTTAATCACCGCAACAAATGTGCGCAGGAAAGCAAAGCGCGTGGTGGGTTCATCCAATCAGCCGCACT
>JARVGW010000357.1:11733625-11746033 GCA_031762495.1 Anablepsoides rubrolineatus | reverse complement strand
TTTTTAGTTTTTCTTTTAAGGGTAGCGCCTCCTCATGATGTCTTCATGAAGATGATCCTTGTTCTGTACAGGGATCGGTGGCAGCATGACCCAGAGCACCTGTTCTATGTTTATGTTCTGTCTTCTTCGAATGGGTGTTCTGAAATGTCATTTCATTGTGCTCTGTACGATGACAGTAAAGGCCTTATCTAATCTAACATTCTAACTTCATTGGAATTGGGGCTGTACATCCAATGACGACTTTGTGTTTAATTAAAATCTGCCCAGAGGTTCATGAGATATTTTCAAACTGACAGGGTTGAGAGTGAAAGCTTTTAAGCAAAAGTATGTTTAATGCTCAAATTATGTGTTGGGGGGCAATGAGCAGCTACTACCAAACCAAAGTTTAGCTCAATATCTATAAAATCTATGTTTTATAGATATATAATATAATGTTTATAATGTTTTTGTGTTTTCTTGTGTAAAATAGAAGTGTCAGCCATCTTGAATTAGATTGACTACAACTGCTATTTGGTTGTAAATGTACACTCGTTGATTATTTTAAGTTTAACTAAAGTGTGTGGAGTCGCTCATAAGATATCCTGCTAACAAACTTACAGCTGGCTAATAATTAAAGGAAAAGTTTAGAAATGAAAATTAAATTTTGAGTAATCAGTTAATAATCTGAGTATGTGTTGGAGAGAACACACCAAATTTTAGCTTAAAATCTTTCAGCTTGGCTGAGTTATAGTCGTTTGTCTGTTTGCTAAGGTTGCTTAGGTGTGGTGGCCATATTAGATAGGGTTAATTCTATAGGCTCATCATGTGTAGATCCAGTGATGACTGAGAGTTTCAATAAAATTCATCAACTGGTTCATAAGATATCTTAACACTAAGCACACATACAGATATGGGCAAAAACAATATTAATTCTTACCTTTGGCAGCAGGCGATAATGTGTTTATGACTAAACTTTCCTTTAAATTCTTCTTTTTTAAGCCCAAATTCTTTTCCACCCACACACATTTCAGCATTGAGTATGTGTGGCTGCATTTTTGTTGCCATCTGTTGTCCGGCTAAATGAGGCTTGCTTGCTCTTTTACTTTACAATGGTCTAAAGAATCTGATTTCCAGATGAGCAGCACAATTGGACGTGTTAATGTTTAACATCTGGCACTTTCACTCTCAGCTAATGTTGACTAATTAGCCACAGAGTTAGTGGCTGTGAAGCAGCGGAGGCAAGTACCTGGAGTACCACAGATTTTCTTCCACTTCATTATACGAACAAAATCAGGTTGTAAATGGCATCAGATTCACTGATGACAAAAAATAAAAACAAACAACAACTATACATAGCAAATCCTTCCAAGCAGCAAAGTACAATCATCTCTTTTCTGAATGGTTTTTACTTCATGCAGCATGAATTAAAAGGAAATGAGTCCAGAGAAACAATTTGTACGTTTTTTGCCTGTCTTTGGTTTGTAACTCTGAGTTATGTCTTTCTATTAAATAAATGTGTATTAAAACACAGCACTCAATGAGTAGATCAGATCTATTTGTGGAAATAAAAATAAACCTTAACTTGTGTTTAGACTCACAGCACTTAATAGCAATTAGTTAACACCAAATTTTCAGTCAAATATTTGCTTGTGAAATCTAGATAAGTGGATTTTAACATGACAATAGATCTGAATTTTTAAAACTTTTTTTGATCTGAAGCTGTATTTCATAACTTTTTAAAAACACTTTTCTAGAAATTTGAATCTTACAAAAATATATACATAGGTCCATATCTATTTGGACAGAGACATTGTCCTAATTTTGCTTCTGTACATGACCACAATGAATTTTATACAAAACATTTCAGGTGTAGTTGAAGTTCAGATTCTTTAATTCAATGGGTTGAACAAAAGGATTGCATAAAAATGTGAGGAGCTAAAGTATTTTTTAAACACAATCCCTTCATTTCAGAGGCTAAAAAGTCTTTGGACAAATTAAATAAATGTAAATAAAATGTTCATTTCTAATACTTGGTTGAAAACCCTTTGTTGGCAATGACTGCCTGAAGTCTTGAACTCATGGACATCACCAGACGCTGTGTTTCCTCCTTATTAATGCTCTGCCAGGCCTTCACTGCAGCTGTTTCAGTTGCTGTTTGTTTGTGGGTCTTTCTGTCTGAAGTTTAGTCTTTAACAAGTGAAATGTAAGCCACAGGCAGCCATGTATGCCCAAGCCATCAGACTGTGTCCACCGTGTTTTACAGATGCTTTGGATCATAAGCTGTACCAGGCCTTCTCAGTACTTTTTTTTCCATCCTTCCATCACCTCAAATCAACTCCAAGGCCTTTTATCTGCTTAATTGAGAATGACATAATAAAGGAATTACCCACACCTGCCCATGAAATAGCCTTGGAGTCAATTGTCCTATTACTTTTGGTCCCTTTAAAAACAGGGTGGACACGTGTAAAGGAGCTGAACTCCTAAACCCTTCAACCAATTTTAATGTGGATACCCTCAAATGAAAGCTGAAAGTCTGGACTATATGTCCATGTCTATATTACACTGCTTGGCCGTGCAACACTTCCCATGTGTAGGGGTCTTTATTTGCACATTTAAAGGAGAAAACTATCCTTATTTTTGTAAATTGTTGCCAAGATTTTAAAAAATCCAGTTATTTGAAACTAGCACTGTTTGTGACATGTATTTAGAATAACACATTGACCAATTTGACTGATAATAAAAAAAGCACATGTTTTATTTGATATATTTTTTTGTTTGTTTTATTTGATACTGAGAGGATATTAAACCAGTATAACTCTTTTGGGTAGGATAAATGTAATTACAATTTGAAGCAAATGACAACTAATGATTGAAATGAGTGATTTAAAGCGAGTCCTGCACATTTTAGAGAGTCAGGCCTTCTTTCTGTAAAGCTTTAAACAATAGCACATGCAAGTCTCTTTATAGCTGCTCTAGCAACCCACAAATCATTTAAAATGATGTGTGAACCAAGAACTACACACACTTTATAAAAGCTGATCATTTTGAGTAAATCAAGGATTCACTTACTTGCTTAAAAATATATATACAACTGAAAGTATTCACTTACAAATGTTGTATTTTATTATGACAATTAGATTTAGAGATATTTTCTGGAATGCCTGTATTTTAGAAAATGCACGTTCAGATAAAAGAAAAATCACTGCTCTAGCACAGAACAAAGACTCTTAAGAATACTGATGTTTTAGATGGAGAAAAATAAAACTCCTACACTTTTTATTCAATTTATCTAGTGTCATCAAAAACCACCACAACTGTAGAAATGCAATTTTTACCCAATAAACTACAAGCCATTTGCTTTTCATCTTTCTTTGCAGTAGTAATGGGTTTCTAATGGGTGTTTCAGAGGATCCAAGAAAGGTTGTACTGGTCTTGCTTGACTCTCAGCGAACAGATGGGTTTCCAGGAAGGTGAAATAAAAGAGTTTATTGATCCAGCAGCTTAATTAAACAAGACTGAGGCTGACTACTTGGACTACAGAGTGAAGGAACTTCACAGCATCTGCTATGAATCCTTCCCTACAGACAGGCTGCTTCTGACAACTCCTGCAGACATCCCTATCCCCACAACACACACGTCTACACAAACAGTTTGAACATATATACAGCTCCAGGCTCAGGAAAGTCGCTAAACGGAGAGAAGCAAGGTATAGGCATAGAACGACAATAGCTTTACAACCTCCCAGAGGATTATAGGATATTTCTTTGCAGAAATGTACTCTTGCTGCAATTTTCACCTCTGGGCTGTTCTGACAACACGTCTTGTTGTGCATTTTGATATGGCTGCTTGTTATCCTTGCAGCGTTTTACAAGAAGTCAGCACTAAAACCGAGAGAAAAAAAAAATCTCAAAAAGGCGCTTTCAAAGTCAACTTTCTACACGAAATATGTTAACGTGCTTTTAAAAGTAAGCAAAATCCTTCGCAGGTCAGTATCGAACCTGGTGCTGGGTTCTGGCAGGCTGTCGCAGGGAGACTGATGGAGGCTGGCAGCCAGGCATTTAGGGAGGAGCCCGTCTGCTCTGCGATGTGGCAGAGGCAGCCACCATCCATCTCCATTATACACATCCACATGCCACTGGGCAGGGGACAACTCCTCTGAGAGTGACCGGAGGAGGGGGTGCGGACGAGGTGGGAGGGAGTGAATGACTGTCAAAGTCCTGTTGTGCTCCTGTTCCCTGCTTGTGCTCCTCCTCAGATTCTGCACACGGCTCTGTAAATCACTGCCAGCGGAAAGAGGGAGGGACATGATGTGGATCTATACGTCATGGCAGCTTCACTATATTAGCATTTTACTGACTATTTCATTTATTTAGATTGAAGAAGACTCGATTTATTCACTCATTACCTGGTGATTTATGTTGGTACCAAACGACTTTAGACAGCGCTTAACAGATGGGTCAGTAAATTAACTACCTCTTAAACATGAAAGAGTACAGTTGTCCGTTTTTAAGACCATAAAGTTTCACTTTTAATTACATTTACAAAGTCAGCTTACTCTGACTTCTAACTAGTGAAACTAAGAAGATGGTACCTTTTAAACATGTGATGTTTAATATCTGCCTTTGTCCATAAATATATCTTTAGTCAATTTATTCCACATTCATATGTCCACAAAATTCATGTGACATGACTAGTTTGTTAATGAGGTTTCACCCTGTTAACATAGGTCTTAAAATTCAAAACAGAAATGGATAATAACAATAACCTTAATGGTCTTTCACAATCTGTTTAGGTTCAAAATATGTCTTACACCGGATGGATTACACTGTTGCTACAATTCCAGATATATATGTATGTAAAAACTGACTGAGTTGTAACAATCACTGTGTTTTTGAAGGTGAGCTGGATGTGACAGCCATCTTGGATTTGACTCTAAAGGGTAATTAGTTGCAGATGTACATCCGATGATTACTTTCTGTAAATTTCATTCAAATGTGTCCTGTGGTTCATGAGATATTTTGGTAACAGACAAAATGTTCTTGAGTTCTTATAATGTAACAATAAAAGGCATTCCATCAATATTTGTTACAACAGCCAATCACTCCTTAACTGGATGCTAACATTTTTAGATTTAGGCTACTTGATTGAAATCCATTATGTTTTTATTTTTATTTTTTCTGTTATATGCCAATATAGAAGTCTAACTCTCACTACTCTGGTGAGACAGTCAGCATTTTGGGGCTGGACAGATGTCTCAGCATTCAGACTGGACATGGATAGCTGAAATCAGACTAAATGAACATTTTAAGTTTTATAGATATCTGCACTTAGTTTTATTTGTCAGCATTTAGCTGAGACTAAAATTAGCAATAATTGTGTTTTATGTGAAACTCAAACTTTTGTTTTGTCATTTTAGCTCGTCTCACATCCTACTGGGCTAATCAGCCGTACCATTTTTAACTGATGTTCTTTCACTGCTGCTTTTCAGCATTTGAGTTGGGGAAGAAATTGTGCTATGAGCACTTTGATTGGCTATTGGCTGTGTCATTTGTAATTTGGTCTGAGCTGGGCTTGATCTAATATTTGGATTAGATTGTGTGTAATTCAATAAACAGTTTAATACTTTGCAGGCCACCTGGAATGACCCGGGGGCCACCAGTTGACCATCACTTGCATAGATTGTGCAAGCATTTGGTAATTATTTCCAGTCTTATCATTCATCATTTAAAGTCAATTACAAGCCCACATGAGTGGCTTATTTTTAAACAGGTTTTACCAGAGTTGGAGCCATTATGAGCAAAAACATCAGCAACACTTAATGACTTTAATATATGGTATAGAGAAAATCATGTGTGATAAACGTAAGAAGTGTCTATGAGACTTTATTATTAGTGTCGTGTCTAACATCATTTCGGTCTTGCCAAGGGGAAAGCCTGGCTCTAAGATCTTGTGGGAGGTGAGTTGTTTGAGAAAGATAACGGTGTAAAAGTGACTGAGAGCAGAGGCAGCTGTCAGGGGAAGAGTGAAATAACATTACACAGCTGAGTTACACAAAGTGTGGCTTTCTAAAAACAGTACAGGGTTTATATTTTTTCTCCCTCTCCAAACTGTGGCATAAAATGCTGAAGCAGACTTTGTGGCTCTTTCATAAACTACATTTGGGGGACTGGGATGCACTAAAGTTGTGGCTAGCTGTGTAACAAATTGATGTAAACGCATATAATACCCATTGCAGACCATCAGGTTTTAAAGGATTGACTTTTATTATTACAATAATGGCTGGCCTATTAAATCTGGGGGGGAAATGCAGCTCCAATTGTGCAGAGACCTGCTACAGAATGACTGAAATCATTTTAGCTGGCATCTATATCCAAAGCTTTTATAAAATAAATATCTAGCATTACTTGAAGGAAGCTCCTGCTGCCTTTTAATGCATGTGAACATGTATGTCTAAAAAGACAACAGCAGCTATCTTAAAAAAAACATCAGTCAGCCTGGAAAGGGTTATGAGACTGTATTTATCTAGAAATGTTTGGTATTGAACTTGAAGAAAGATCATCAATTTGTGGATAAAATTCACAATTGATCTCAGGGGTGGGGGACATCCAAAGTTTGACAAAAAATAAGCTCAAGTCAGGGGTTTTATTAACCAAGTAAGATTGGTTAATATAGCATCCATAAAGATACAGTTAGGGTTAGTTCAAATTAAATAGGGTTAGTTAAATGAAAGTAATAAATATGCCAAAATAGAATGTGTTAAAAGCAGATGAAAAATAATGTTTTCCAAATTCCGGTGGAAAAAGATGAGTCTTCAGCTTTTTTTTCTCATTTAGTAAAATTCACTGAGTTAACAGAAGAAAGCAAAGAGTTTGAAAGTGTATAGAGGATGATTGCTTTGTTCTGTCACCCTTAGTTTTTAGCTTTGATTTATGGACAGACAACAGTCCTCGATCAGTCGAACTCAACAGACAAAGGTGCATCACCACTTAAATTAAGTTCTGTACTGAACAGAAGGTCAGTGGGCTTAGAGGACCTAAACAAAAGTGTAAAACACAGCCACACTATATTTTAGATAACTTATGCCAACTTGTGAAGACAATATGAATAAATTACTCGTCAAGGTTATTGTATTTTCTCAGCTTGTTGGCATTACAGTATGAAGAGGCTTCAAAACAGCTTTGTGGATGACTGCAGGTTTGTTTTTATTATTATAAGTTCTACAAAATTGCCCAAAACAAACATCCAAAAATCTGACATGGGTCAGACATGGGTGAGTGAAAAGTCACAGGACCTTTTTTTTTAATCCAGAATTGCAGATTTCAAGATGACAGCCATGTTTTGGACCAACCCATTCTCACTCCCAACTCGTCACATATTGACGCTTGTCCAAGGTTCCCTCTTGCGTCCTGTTTTGACGCATCGGGAACCCCCGTCGCGTCAGTTATTGACGAGATGGGGCGGAATACTTTTTCATAATTCCAGAAATTGTAGAAAATGCACAAATCTTACCGTCCCAAAGCCTAAAACTACCTTTATTCGCCCTAGACATCCTATCCCTGACCCCACAATCTAAAATTAACCATGAACCCTGATCCCTAATGTTAACCACGGACCCCAAACTGAAAGACCCCAATATTTTTGTGTCCCGAAGCTCTAAACCTGACGCCCCGATGCGTCAAAACCAGACATCCTATCCCTGACCCCACAACCTAAAATTAACCATGAACCCTGATCCCTAATGTTAACCACGAACCCCAAACTGAAAGACCCCAATATTTTTGCGTCCCGAAGCTCAAAACCTGACACCCCGACGCGTCAAAACCATCCTATCCCTGACCCCACAACCTAAAATTAACCATGAACCTTGATCCCTAATGTTAACCACAGACCCCAAACTGAAAGACCCCTATCAAAACCAGACGCCGAGGGAATCCGGAAATGCCTGGTGCGTCAATAATCGACGCAAAGGGGTTACCCGACGCGTCAAAATAAGACGCAGAGAGAACCTTGGAAAAAAGCGTCAATATGTGACGAGTTGGGAGTGAGAATATGTTGTTTGGACATAGTCTATAAAATAGCCCCCCCCCTCACCCATTACTTGCTTTGTTATTCAAATATTTAATTATTACTATTTATTATTATTTAATTTTCCCTCTTCTTTCTGAAAGAAAAGTGTGTCTTGTGAATCACCCTGTAATTTAGAGAACATACTATAGCTAAATTTTAAGTCAAAGGAACCATATATACTCCTCTGCAAAAGTATTTGTACTTATAAGAACCTAAACTTAGAATTGTAATGCAGATTTTTATTTTTCAGAAAATATTGTTTATAAATTAAAATTTAACTTTTGTTTGTTTGTTTGTTTGTTGAGTAATGTGATTGTTGTTTTTATCTGTATGTTTGGTTAAATTAAACTCATTCATATTTAGTGCAGAAGGTGTCAGAAAATATTAGCATATTTTCTCTTTCTTAATGAAGTTTTTAATGAAAAAAAAAAAAAAAACCCAAATGGAGCAGATGAAGGCCCAAAAAGATCACACTGACATGGATCACTGAGTCTACGTTGTGTTGGACTGTCAGCATATTTCAGAACAAAAGAACATTTCAGTTGATCTCAAATGAAAAAAAAGGTCTTAGTTTATCTGTAAATACATTATTTTACAGGCAGTCTCTTATCTGTATATGGATATGTGATTTTTACAAGACATAAATGAGCTGAGACATAAATGAGTGGCCAGAAATGCAGTTGCCATAGGAACAGAAGCCAAGAGCCTTTGTCTTTTGTGGGAGGTATCAATCTTGTTGATTAAGTTTACCTGAACGAGTGAACAAAACTAATCAGGGAAAACATCTGTCAACCATCCTCATTGTAACACTCAGAAAGCTACTTCCTAATGCGGAGCTCTTCAGTTTTGCATCAGAAACAGAGTGTTTTGGAGTTTAAAGTGATTTATACTTTTGTCATCTGTAAATCCAGATTACTCTTGCTTTTTGGCAAAGGCTGATCAATATTGGTATTTTCTGTGTGGGTGTTTTCATTTGTCTAGTCTTGGCAAAATATCTCATTAACAATTAGACAGATTTTATTAAAACTCTCAAGGTACTCTCAGATGTACATCTACCATTATTTTAATTTTTGGAGTCAAGCTGATTCGGGATGGCTGTCCAAGCCTATCAAACGTAGCCAAAATGATTTTAACTCAATCAATTTATAGATACTGAGCTAAAAAACTGATCTGATATTAGAATAGGTTGCCGAGGATTTTGTGGTATTGTTTAGAATTGCACATAAAGTTATGTTTTGGATGTTACTAAATGGCTACAACTCTATGTTTAAATATAAGATATTTTTAGCTTTAAAATCTGACAAGAACATGATGAGCGAAAAGCATTCTTTCAAGAATGCTAGAAACATAATGTGTATTTTAATTAGGGCTGCGCGGTATATGCGATAGACGGTAGAAACGATATGAAGTTGGCCTATGGTAGAAATTTACCCTCTACTGTCCTGTCGTCAGTTACGTCATCGCACCTGTGTCAACAGAGCTGCGAGTGCAGAGACAACTGAGCAGGAGTTCGAAATATTCTGAAAATAAATGAAGAAATATAGCGTTTTAAAACGTGTATAGAGAGAATAAATTCTCAAAATTTCCCCCTCCCGCTGTAGAAACGTTGCATCATGCCGTCGTGTCGTGGGATCATTTCCTCCCTCCCTCCCGCAGCATGTCGTGAAAAACAAAGCAATAACAACCGTATTTTTTTCACACCCAAGTTGTTGGAGAAAAAAACTTGTTTATGTGTTGTTACGCATAGAGATGATAAAAAAAGATGTGGACATTCGTTCAGTCATAAATCCATCTTTCTAATGTAACGTGCTGCAGGCAGAAGCTCAAGGTATGGCAGGCCAATATTACATTTATTTGGCTTCACCACACTTGAATTCCAGTTATCTGAAATAGTTTTATGACTAGGACTATGTGCACGCTTAAGGCCCTGTCACACATTTTAGGCAACTTATGTCAAGTTCAAATTTTTTTAATGTCTAAATGACTAATTTTACTTAAAGTACTGATTATGACATCCACTTTATTTTGATATTGTTGAAAACTTGAGAAATGTTTTTGTTTGTTCGTTTGCACTACAGCAAAAATGCTGGGTTTGATTATGATTATAGTTTTCTGCAAAATAAATGCTCTAAAAATTACATTATCTTTGCTTTTTTATGATAATTTTCTACCGCGATATATACCGTTACCGTGAAGGGATACAATTTATACTGTGACATGAATTTGAGGTCATACCACCCAGCCCTAATTTTAACGAGACATGCAATCACAATTTCTTGTCCTTAGTAACTGTCATAAAAATGTTATTAATAGAGCTTAATATGAGGTTCTGCCTCAAGTGGAGGAGTTCAGGTATTTTGGGGTCTTGCTCACCATTGAGAGAAGAATGGAGCATGATAGGGACAGATGAATTGGTGCAGCATCTGCAGTATTGTGGACTCTGTACTGGTCTGTTGTGGTGAAGAGAGAGCTGAGCTGAGCTGTAAGGTAGATCTCTCTGTCTATGTTCCTACCATCACCTATGGCCACAAACATTGAGTAGTGAGTGAAAGAATGAGAGTGTGATACATTGAGAGGAGCCTTTAGACGTAGTTTGAACATCTGGTAAGAATGCTCTCTGGGCACTTCCGGTGCTTTGGGCATGTCCAACTGGGAGAATACCCAGGGAAGTTCCAAGACATGCTAAATGGACAATGTGGCTGATTTACAAAAGGTCTGCGTTCATAAAATGACACACAAACTTGATCGCTTGCCCAAAACTAATTTACTATCCTTGTGCAGCCTCTGTCAAATGAGAAAAATACCAGGCACAATCTATTTAATGTGTTTGCCTTCATGATTATGCAGAATATCTGAGGATTATCAAAGCGCGCAAAATACTGTGAGGAGGATATACAAATGTAATCATCTAGCACCCACAATGAGGCTGATCAAACCTGAAACTAATAGGAGCCGTTGCTGTTTGTGCGTCTATATTTAGCACATTTGAAAGGCAGATGCAAACTGGCTGTGATTATTGTACCTGCTTCGCCTCAGATGCCGTCATCTGCTCCTCCTCCACTCTGCCTCAGGTGGTGACAGCAAGAAGCATGTACAAAATCCTCATTTCAATAGGGAACCAGCTTTATGCCTGTTATCATTTGCACATGCAATTTTAGTATATCACCTGCACCACGCCCACAAATAGCACATGCAGTTTTTTAGCTCATGCAGCAGTTATTTATATAAAATTACTGGTTATTTGGTTTCAATATATGTGGCTTGATAATATGTGGCTGGCCTGGGAATGTCTTGAAATCTTCCCAGAAACAGCAAGACGAGTTGGCTGTGGAAAAAGAGGTCTGGGCTTCCCTGCTCAGGCTACTGCCCCCTTCAACCTGACTCTGGAGAAAGTGGACGGAGGGATGAGACTCACTGGTATACATTATTAAGCTGCTTTTATGTGGTCTTTAAAGAATGAAAAGAGAAGTTCTGAACAACATATGCTGACATTTAAATGTTTTTGCGATTACACTATCACAGAGGAAGGGGGTCAAGAGTGGGTTTAGAGAGCTAAAAGACTTTAGATTGAAAATACAGTAAGTTCACACCTTCAGACCAGAAGAAACTTTTTTTCTTTCAAACAAGAACTTGACCTGACTAAATCACATTTGTTTTAGTAACCATGACAACTATTTTGCAGATCTAAATAGGATCAGAACGCAGCCCTTTTTCTCTCTCATAAATGTTTTCAAGTACTTTGTGCATAAAGCTTTACAATTTTTAAAGCATGAAATTGTGGGTTATTGTCAGAGTTATTGATGTCCCTGAACTGTAAACATAGAAAGTGCATCATCTTCAGAAGAAAATATGAATGAACAAATTTTACATAACTGGTTAAAAAAATGTTGAAAGATATTTGAACATTCATAAAAGGCTTTTGTTTTATGAAATATTAAATAAAAACACAAAATGTACTTGAGGCTTAGTTATTTGCAACACTTTATGTATTTCCTAAAGATTAATCTTGTAGCTCTTTGTAGCTGCATGTTGGTAGTTTTCACTACTTTTTGATAGCTCATTAATGTTTGCAGGAATTGATTTTCTGATTAGATCCAATTGGAACCAAATAAACAATCCACAACTAGGAGTGGATATTTTTAGCCTTCTCACTTTTCAATTATGACTTAATCAGCTGTAATGTGAATATAAAATGAGACTGATTTAACCCTCACTTTAAAAATGTTACCAGGACTGCCTTCTTCCACCTGCGTAATATCACTAAAATTAGAAACATTTTGTCCAGAAATGATGCAGAAAAACTCATCCATGCATTTATCACGTCTAGGTTAGATTACTGTAATTCTTTATTATCTGGGCATC
>JARVGW010000357.1:11634741-11649713 GCA_031762495.1 Anablepsoides rubrolineatus | reverse complement strand
TCCTCACAAGGGCAAGAAATGTCCTCACAAGGGCAAAATGTCCTCACAAGGATAGTTATTTAACAAGGCAGACACGTACACATATACACACACACACCTACACACACAGACAAAAAAATCTGATCCTATTTCAGTCTGACTTTACTTGTCTTGTAGAGAAGAAATTTGACTATGCTGGTTTCTTTTTTTATACTTGGAGAGATAAATACTCAAATATTTCTTGGGTATAAATGTAAAACAAAATGCAGTGTATAGGTTTATTCAAAAGAATGTTTACAAATGGTTAAAATTTGATCACATTCGTAGTATTGGCAACATAACAACTTGTAAACTGTTAAATAATCACAAAATATTCTCTATTTTTTTAAACCTACATCGTAATGTTTCCATTTAATTTGTTGCAAAAATGATAAAGTAGCCCAACTTGACTCTTACGTGGTTGTTGTCTTTTTTTCCATTTGATCACTTTGCTTTTTTTATAACTTAAGTTTAATTCATTCTTTTTCTCACCAGGAGTTTACTGGCTGACAGAAATAACTCCAAGTTATTTTCAGTTTTCTTTGGTCCTTCTTTGGGCAAGTTTTTGGTGGATAATTCATAGATTCTCTTTTAAATTACAGCAGTACTTGACAATACATCCAAAATTTATTGTCATTGCGATATTTATGTGTGCCGTATTCATATCACAAAGGACCTGATTCATACGCTGCATGCCAATAATTTATTTGGCCAGTCTGTCGAACTCCCAAGACTTCCAATTTAGCCAAGATGCCAATGCTCACTAAGGCTTGGATTCACTAAGAAATGTGCTCTGCTTTTTGTTCAGAACTGTTTGTTCTTTGTGTGTTTTTTCTGTGTCATAACCACAAATCAAATTTCACTAGTTATGCCAGCACAACACAATGTGATCCTATGATCATATTTTTCACTTTCTCTTCTGTTGTCACTATCATTTAAACAAGGTGTGAACATCAAGGCCAGTCCATCCATTAAATTCATCAAATATATTATGATGCAAAACATGAATGTATGGTAATTACATTTTAAAAAATGGTTAGGATTTATTGCAGTCTAAGCAGCTCAATTATATCACAATGATAAATTTGCAATATATTGTGCATCTCTTTTAACTTCTAAGGTAAATATGGACAAACTTTGCCAGTGCAAAGAATTATTTTCCTAAGCAGCACAATTTGAGGCACAAGTCTCTCCTTGTAAGGGTGAAATTCAGATGTGCAAAACCCTGTTTAGAACAGACATAAGGCTAATTTATTTTTCAATCCTCACATCTTGCTTGAATAAAATTGCATTGTTTCTATCTGTTATTTTCCACTGACATCTTGTGCATTGCTCTCAGGCAGACCTACATATGCAGTTTGCACTGTCTGACTGGTCAGAACTTCATGAGTGTGTTCATGTGTAGCTGCGCGTAGTTCAAAGAGCCGGTTGTTAAAGTAAAAAGATGTACAGCTTTAAGGAGCAACCCGTCTGGTCCTATTGAATATGCAAACGTGCCACCAATGTCCACTTTATCTTTCCATCGCCGCCGTTAACAAGAAAAACTAAAACTAAATCTTCCTCCTCCGACTCCTCATCCTACAGATCCTGTTCAGTGACTTGAATAAAAAAAAATAATGATTAATGCTTGGCTATGAGATAGTTAATGTGTGGGCAAAAGGTAATTATTGCAGTCATTTCCATACAGATACTGTTAATTGTTAACATGGACAATTAGAATTAATTTTATTTTATTTTATTATATCAGTGAATGACATACTTCAGTCATTTGTGGTTAGGCATATGTTGCAGCTAAAGACACAGGTGACTGCTGGACTTGTCTTTGTCCAAACTGCTACATTTTTTATGCTCAACACTGAAAACTGGCTCCTCTCACATATTTTTTTTAAATCCAATGTCACCAGACGGACTCCGTCTCATCCAACAACACAAGACTCTCTTCCAAACATCTGATACATCTTCAAGTGTAAAATAACAACTATCTTTCCTTCGATCGTTGTTGTTGTTTATTTGCCTCGTTATGTGTGATGAATGTTACACTGAGAGTCCTGAGGGAGAGATTATGATGATTTATTCCCAGCGTCTTTTACATGACTATAAACACTCGGTGTGACAAAGACCTCCAAAATGACGTAATCACTGATCCACTGTCTCACATCTTGTGGAAGTATAGGCCAGGCTTAAGACCACACAGTCCCTACAGTCCCTTGCTGCATTTGGATCTGTGAGTGCAGTGACAACAGGAAGCATGGAAAATGTTGGCTTGTCACAACTGCTATCATTGCAGTTCAACATTAATAGTAGCAGTCGCATGCTTTCCTTAAATCACGTAGCCCATGTTTTCACCTCAGACAACACAGATGTTTGTGACTATGTTAGGAGTGTGCTGGGATGAATTCAGATGTTGGATTACATGTATGAGCTCAAAGCGTTCTGCATTGGCAGGTTGTGCGGCGAATGAAAGTGCAGTGGCGGATACAAGGACTTCCTCAGGGCTGATTCATGTGTAGAAAAATGAACCAGAGTGACTAAATGAGGCTGCCAGATCACCAACCTGCCAGCACAGCCCAGTTGGTGGTACCCTCTCTGTGTGAGTTTTTGATCTTACCTATAATTCAGCTGAGCACTGATTGGTAGAGGGGCATGCACACCTCTGCAGCTCTGAAATTGTCCATCTTGTCTGGTTTCATATGAGCTGCTGGTAAAGCTCCCAGTGTGGGTGATGCAGCTGGCAGAGGGGGACTTCACCGGCAGTAGAGAGCTGTGTGGGAGATGTGGATTGTCGCCTTGAGCAGATGGGCTGCAGACACACAACTCCATTGTAACTGCTGTGCACAATATATCCTGACACCCTGTGGGCTCTGTCAATCTTAAACACACAGACTGAAGTGATATCTACTTCTCTGTTTCAAAGCATTAAGAACTGGGTATGTAATGTGCGGAAATTGCAAAAGTTGTCAGATTGTCACAAACAATGTGACATGTTTTGATGAGGAAAAATAGCAATCTGCTTCAAATGTCACTAATGAAAAATATGTTTCATAAGATTTCAAGACACGTTGACAAGATGGCATCAGGGTCACCTCCTCTGGGTTTTATTTTTCATATATCCTTTGCCAGTTCTTTACACAAACACACAGATATGTTTTTGCAGCAGCAGTACTTTGCCACGGTGTTCAGTTAAAATCTAAAAATCTAATCAAAACTCAGGACTCAAGCCAACATTTTTGGTCCATCAAACTGTTTAGGATATTTTTATATCCAAGTCATTCTTTTCAAAGGATCTCAGTTTGTAAAGTCTGGAATAACCATGTTTCACAAGATGGACATCAATGTAGAGGTTTTTGTTTAAAAAATGCTTAAACTGCCCTTAAATTTTGGTGTATGGTTTTAGTCAGTAGCTCATCAATCTGGGCCTGTATTTATCAAACTTCTTAGAATTACTCTTAAGAATGCTGCTAAAAGTGGACTTAAGTGTAAAAAACTTCTTAGTAAAAAGCTGAGAGTAAAAGTCAGTTATCAAGCGTATCAGTTTTACTTTAAGTGAAGTGTAGGAGTAATTCTTAAGTGTCAGTATTAGAGCTGATTTGCGACACCTGGCTGTGCCGCAAAGCTGATCCTGGATGACGTCGTCAGATGAACCAATCACTGCCTTGGATTTCATCTTCAAGAATATTCTGAGAAATGTCAAGATAAAACTGTGAAAACTCTAAGATGAGTTCACTTTCAACACAGTAATGTTGTCACCTTGTACTGATTGTAAATTACAGAAAATGTCTTCATCTGCATCATGAATACAGACAATAATCCAGAGTAGGTTTTGTCCACAGACAAAACTCGCTTCACACGCACACAGACACACGCACACAACCCCGCTCTATCATTAACAGCTTGGTCCGAGAGGACCCCCTTCTGCGGGCTCCATCATTGTATCGAGTGATTGGTAATATAAGAAATGAAAAGTTCCATCCCACCATATTTTTTATTTCTTTGGGGGTTGCACGCACTCACCAGCTGAGTATATTTAATATTTTCTCCAAAAGCCACACACAAATATCCAACTTTTAGTCCAACATTATGCACAGTTTTTATTTATTTAATTACCTTTTTTTAATATATATTTTTGACTAAACCTGTTTTCCACCTTATAACTGAGAATAACACTCAGGTGGGGAGGAGGACAGCTGTGTTCTCTGTCTTCAGTCCATCTCAGACCTCTATAGTGGCAACTCTTAACCACTTAAGAGTCCTCTGGAGCAGTCTTAACTTTTCAGGAGAGTAAGAGTGATTCTTAGACTTGAGAATTTTCATAACTGGCACTTACACTTAAGTCTAGGAGTAGGAGCAAATCTAAGAAATTTTCAGCACTTAAGTCTAAAAATCCACTCTAAAAAGTTTGATAAATAAGGGCCCTGATCTAAAATAAACTTTTTATTTGAACTGATGTTCTTTAAATCATTTTTAAAAATCCCACTTTGATCATTCATACTTCCTGTATTTAGTGCACAATAGCTAAATTTTATTTATTTTGAGCAAGTAAAAATAAAAACATGACTGATTTTATTTAACCAAATAAGATTTTTTTTTTTATTACAGAACAACTCATTATTTTGGACATATCATGATAACTAATTTAATAAGTATGTTTTTTTTGTTGTCACCTTTTGTCCAGTTTCCATATATCTGTGTCTGGCACTATAAAAATAACATGTTTGACCTTATTTCTGATGTTCTAAGCTCTATCAGTTAAAAAAATTGTCATTGATTATACTTAAAGAGCTGATTTTTCTTATACATAATGCTTAAAGAAACCCTTCATAAGTCAAGAAGTGGATCTTTTTTGTTAATTTTTTTCTGTAAAACCTTCTTTTATAAACCTCAACAATATGCTGTTTTCAGCAACATAACAGTGATATAATCATCTTGAATATTTAAAAAATCTATGTCAAAAGTTTTCACTAAAATGACAAGTAGACAGAATTTTTTTAAGGAAAGTATTTTTCATGTAATTCCACTGGATTTAGTGGTTTTGTGCATAGTTAGTGCTGATTGAAAAAAACACACACTCCTTTTTAGAACATTTCACCTTTGACTCTATGTGTGAACAAACAGCTGTTTTGGCGTGTCGGGCAGTAATTTGGTTGGGCTACTGAGGGACGATCACAGAAAAGCCGTTGTCAGCGTCTGCAGGTGCTGCTGTGTGATTTAGCTCCGGCTGACATGTACTTAGCAAAAGCCCAGGCAACTTTAGCATGTGTTCATTAGCGGATGCTGGGGAAGCTTATCATTCTGAATAGCCTCATTAGTGATAGGGATTAATAAGCGGCAGGTTCATTAGAGAGACAGGCAGAGAGGTGCGTTGCCAGAATTGCAACAAGGATGCCGTTCTGCACTGGCCCTCGCCTCTCATGTTGTTTCAGCTCCTAACAACAAAGGCTCTATAGAGCAGTGGTCTTCAATTAAAATTCTGCCATGCCTACCTAAAGAAACTTTTCTCTAGCAAAGATCCAGAACATATATATCTAAATCTTTTTTTTTTTTAGGTACAGCCAGGGGTAGTTTTCTTTACTCATCATATTGTCTTTTCAGGCCAAAAATTTGTATGTGGGCTGGCAGCTTCTCTCTGCAGAAAGAAGAAAGAGTTAGGGGCCAACGTGGAAATTACCATAAATTTTAGAAAAGCTGCGCTACACAAAACAACTTATACTGTAAATGTGGTGAAAACTGCACAGCATAAACATAATCATAATGCTTAAATATCTATGCTGTCTGAAAATAATTACCATAAATATTATAACATTTTCAACTGAAATTAGTATCTGATCTAGGGTTATCTCTATGTTTCCAGATACCTATTGTTGAAGTTTTTACATTTTCAACCTTACATTTTTATGTTTCACTCAGATGTTTTTTCTTTTTAATTAATCCAAGTTTCTGTGTTTCATATTTACTGCTGATCTCTGAGTTACATCAAAACTCTGGGAGAAGGTCACAGTATGGAGCATTCTGACCTGGAGAAAAGATTACAGTTTTTGGAAGTTTGCAAGTTTGAAACCTACAGTTTCGTTTTTTTTTTGTTTGTTTTTCCACATCACGCTTGCTATAGATTTTAGAGCTTGTGAGGACTCAGTCAGATCAACTGGGTGTTCTCAGGGTCTCCTTTTGCAAAAGAGTTGTTTGAAAACTTATACCTTTGCCTGTGGTTCTTTTAATAATAATGCATTAGTTTATATAGCACTTTTCAAGACACCCAAAGACGCTTTACAATTTTCCATGCATCATTCATTTAGACACTGATGATAGTAAGCCACAGCTGCTCTGGGGCAGACTGACAGAGGCGGGGCTGCCATAATGCGCTGCCAGCCTCTCTAACCACCATCAGTAGGCAAGGCAGGTGAAGTGTCTTGGCCAAGGACACAACGACGGACGGACCATTGAGGGATCGAACCAGCGACCTTCAGGTTCCAGGACTCCCCTAACCACTCTTCCACAGTCACCCTTTTCATTTAAGGTGTATCATTAAAATACCTGTAACCTATGCTCCTTTGCATCTACTGTATATTCTCCTGGGGTTAACAACAAAAGTCCTGAAAGATGCTTGATTCAAATGTCTTTTAAAATGAATGAAAAAAATTGGGAAATACAGTGCAGGCATTGTACTGGAAACACAGAGATGATGTTGTTTTCGGTATCTCTACTCCCTTCGATGGAACAAGGAGCTAAGCATATTTCATGGCTTTCATTATTAACCTGAGGAGAACATAGGAGCATGAGAATAGGTATGGGCCTACTGATCCAGGTCCTATCGAATCCAGGCCACCGTTTGCCATTCAGGGTTTCCTTCTTTAGAAGTTTAATCATTTAATCATAATAGTGGATGAAATACAAAGCTTTAAACTGATGAATAATAAATACTTGCTGGAGTTTGGCAACATTTCTGGCTCTTGACTTGTAGGCATCTGGTGATAATTTGGTTAAAACTGAAACTTCAAGAAGTCATTCGTATTCTGAATGTTAGATTGAGCTATCTATGCAGCAAACTTTCATCTCTTTGCATCTGAATGCCTTGGAGCTGCTGGTGGGCTTGCTGCGTATGCATCCTGTGCCAATAACACGCTGAGAAAAGAACTTGTGCCTCTCACGTCTTTTGTGGCTCATTAAATATTAACCGCAGTGCTACTCTGTGCTCTTTTTTATTTATTCACTGTTTCAGCGACCGCGATTCAATGCCCAGTTTTGAGTTCAAGAAAATACTTTGGAACTTGTTGTTTCTTCACACGGGGATTTAAAATGCCCAAAGGTCAGTAAATCCTCTGCAGATACATCGTTTCTCCAGTCTTCACAGTAAACACTGAAGAAATACTGCTTTTATATCAACAGTCTTGTCTAGTGTGCTGAGTCATGCTGGGCTTTCAAGTCTTGTAGCCTCCTATACTCTATTCTAGTACGTGTTCTGTTTTATAGTGCATGTGATGTGACAATTTCCCTTGACTTCAGGTGACAAATGGAGAAGATCAAAGTGATTGAGTTTTGTGAAGTTGCACTTTTGGAACATTTACCTCATAACATGTGCTCAACTAGAAAAGTTTTGATGAAATTCTGAAAGGTTTCAACGCATCTACTGCCTGATAATTAAATATACTGGTCAGTTTCACATTTTCTGGGAAGCAGAAGGAAGAGAGAGAGCACACATCACTTTATAATTTAGAGTGGTAGACAGAAATGCACAATAAAACTGAGCCTCAAATGAACAATTGGGAAGAAAAAAGCCTAAAGCTTAGATTATACTTAACTACAACGTGAGACAGCGGGTTGGTGATTGCATCATTTTGGATGTTTTTTTCCTGAGTGAGTATAAACGGGCTAAAGATGCGGCGGGCCATAAATTATCATAGATCCTCTGCTCTCCCAAAGCTCTAATACAGCAAAAACGATGGCTGGATATTTTGTTGTTTTATCACTCAACGATCAACGTTCAACCTGGAGAGACTCACAAGAAGACAGACTGAAGTTAGGACGTTAGTGACTTGCAGGTTTATTGACATGAGTGACATAGTTTGACGCTTGGACCCCGGCAGAGGATGTGAGCGCTGTGAGATGATGTAAGCTCCGATGAGCTGCTTAAGGTAGGAGTTTTTCTTTCCCCTGGGGCCCGACACTGGTGGTGGAGGTCAAAGGAGAGGGAAGTTCTTGGAAGCCAGAAGATGAAGGGAGGAGGAGGGGAGGTGGAAGGTTGACGTTCGGCTGGCAAGCAGACGAAGCGATTGAAGAGGATGCTTTTATCCAGCGACGGTCAAACGCTGATTGGATGAGGCTGGGCTTGTGGCGCAGCGGCTGAATGGAGCAGGTGAGGTTGATTAGTCTTCCAGGGTTGAACTTTCGTCTGGACTCCATTTGTGTTGGGTGAAGAGTCCATAGAGGAAAAATATATTTTTATGTTAACGGTGGTGAAGGTAAAAAGAATATCAGCTGTATACTTACGTTTAAAAGGATCAAACCAGCTAGTCTTCTAGCTTTTTTAACAACTGGCTTCAGACAAAAAAAATCATTTTGAACAAAATAAACCAAAGGCTCTGAGGAACTGCTCTGCTGCAGTTCCTCAGAGCTGCAGCAGAGCTGCAGCAGAGCTGCAGTGTTCCTCATTAACACACCCATGAAGTTCTAACCAATCACACACTCTGAGCCGCGAGGTCTGCATCACAGAGCTCTGACTGGGGCAATGTACTGCTGTCACCGGGGGATAGCAGCAGACGGAAGTTTGCCCAATTTTTTGTCACTCAGCAGGGGGAACAGGATGTGTGACTCGTAGTATAAACCATTCTTAAGTTTGAACAGAAGCAGAATTTTCCAATGGTCACTGAATTTTTATGTACATTGTGTTATGTAGGGGAGTTCTACTATATAACAACTGTAGCTACGAAGCATCAACAAGCTAACATTAGCTACTATTAGCCTAAAGTCTCCACATACTCCATCCAAAGCCAGTCAATGTGCAGTTGTTTTCCCACACACCTTTCATAACCCCTGAGCCACACCACACTGACCTCCTGGAAAACTCTTAACACTGTGGTATATGTCACTGCACAGGGTTTTTTCCTGATGGAGTCTACACTCTGGAATTTCAACCAGGCCAGTCAGAGAACAGGAGTTATGAATGATGAAATTTATTTTCTGCGCTGTTTTAGAATTGTATCTGCTTGTAGTTTAGCAATGGCAGCAGAGGAAGTGAATGACATCATTCAGTCTGCATTGACAAGGCTTCCAAATTAAATAAAATGTGTCTCACAAAGTCTGCAGCACTCATTTAAAGCCATCTCATTCGGCTGGGTAGGGATGGTTTTCACAGCGCACACAATTTCTGTTTAGCTTCTTAGCAAAGCTTCATGGTCAAGATGGTGTGCAACATACGTCATGGCCAAATGTTAGCAAGTGGGTAAAATTAGATCCAATCATTTTAAACGAGCCCCACCACCAACTAGCAGTCATTTCTCAATAGCCAAGAGTCCAGAGCCTCTGTACAAAGCAAAGCAAAGCAAATCATTTTCCAAGTGTTTAGATTTATTTTTGATATGCAGCATTTTTATGTAACAACTGAAGGTAACATAGTTATTTGATTAAGGTATAGAATTGAAAAATACATAATTCCCCCCTTCCTCCAAAGCCAATAAAATCAACATAATTACCATCTTATGTTTACATCTTTATTTTTATTACAGTAAGCATGGGCTTTTGTTTATGTTTTGAGTATATTTTTGTTACAGATTATCAACCACTTATAGACTTATACTGAATATTCTCAAAATAAACGTACAATCTGGCATTTCTGACTGATAAAGCAGACAAAAATAGTTCATGTTGCCACAGTCACGACTTCCCTCTGGTTTTTGTTTCAAATTAAAACGCTAAATAATTTGTTACCTACATGGCACTCTGTAACAAGCTCAGACGCCCACCACAGGCAAGGCATCAGTATTCAACAGATGTTGTGAGGCAGCAGAGTTCTGCAACAAAACCTCTGAAACAAACTCATACACAGATGGACTTGACAGCAGAGGAGAGGGGAGCAGACAGAGATTGCAGGAGGAGAGTGATTCAGGGCCTTGGTTTTCCTCTCTGTCTTTTTCTCCAGCTCACAGTAATTTGAGCTGCCAGAGTTAGCACACCTGTTGTCGAGAGGGCCAAGCAGCTAAAAGAAAGCCAATTTACATATGAGTTTCATGTGAAAATTCATCAGACCATAGCTTTAGCACGTGCACAGCACGTTGTGCCACATTAAGATATGAGGGAGTTGCATCTATTTTGGTCAAACCTTAAGAATAACATGTACAGTCTCATGCCATATTGTGTGTTCTTGCATGAATTGTTAACTCTTGAAGTTTGTGTTGTGAATGACTACCAGTATATGATCACACCAAATATTAGCTCTGTGTTTGTAAAACTGCTTCAGTTATAGCTATTTTTGTGCAACATCTGAAGCAGCCATTTTGATTTGGGTTGACTCCAAAAGTAAATTAAATGGTTAGGGGTTTATTATTTACTTTCTGAGCATTTCAATTAAATCTGTCCTGTTGTCTGAGATGTTAACAAACAGGGTTATCACTAGTGCTAAAAATTTTAGCAAAGGTGTTAGTCAACATACACAAAATAATAAGTATGTTTCCAAAAGTAATTGGAAAAAATGTTCATCATCAGCATTAATCAATGGACATTTCTCTAGGTCTAAGGCAAGGTCCCAGGAGACCACTTTGTTAAAACCTTGTCTACATTCCAGCTTGTCATCCGAGCTATGGAGGACCGAACCTGTCATAATTAAAAATAAAAGACCAATAAATAAATAAATAAATAATGACACTTAAAATTGACAAATTAAATAGAAAATATATTATTAAATCATATTTATTTTTTCAGCTTAGTTCCAATAAATTATACATTTTAGTACAGGGGTCTCCAACCTGTTTTTTTTCCCTTAAGAGCTACTTTCACAAAATGAAATTCTCCAAGAGCTACTTTTTGCAACATTTAATTTTAAACTTAAACTTAAACCACTGGAATAAGCTTGTTTTGTACAAAAAACATCCGTCTTCAATTCACATGAAGCCAGCACAAAAAGCACAGAATTTACATGAATGTGCTTTTTGTGTTTATCGATTCATATTATATTGTATTTCACACTAATAACTTTACAGTTTATTAACAGATCAACAGATTTGAGAACAAATAACCTCATGTAACTGCATGCCATCTGCCGATCGACCATACTGAGCCCTAAATGTTTGACTGACAACCAAGTGGAAAGAACTATAGATTGATTGGAATTAAATGTTTGGCTAGTGACAAATTTAATTTTGCTTCTCCTAATTCTTCACAAGCACTGAAAACTACTTTAAATGAGCTCACAAGCTACTGGCTGTAGACACATGTTTTAGCACATAATTTACATTTCACAGTTTTTTAATACAATATTTTGTTTTTCTTTTTACTTGTACATGCATTTGTGTACTTTAAATATTTATATTTAATCGTTTTTCCCCACAGTTCTTTATATGTCTATATAGATCTGCACATATGCTGGAAAAATAAATATGAAGGTCAATTCAATTATTAAACATTAGTCAAATTTTTTCATTTTTTATTTAATTGGTGCATTTTAGATTATTTATTTATTGGTCCATTTATATATTTCTACTTTTTAAAATTCTGACAGTTTCTGTCCTCCATACAAGTTACCATAGAAATAAGTTGAACTTATGAAGTCTACTGCTCTGATCATGAAATGATTTGGATAGGCTGAAGTCATCAAAAGGTAAATTCTTCACATTGTAACTGAGAGCTGAACATTCATGTTTTTATGTTTGTTAGTTGAACTGTTTGTCAATTTACGCCATGTACAACATCATTATGAGTGAAATTGACCTTTCAGTTCAGGGTTGGCTTGTGAGAACATTTTGATTATTCTGACAGTTTACTGTCAGGTGTGATATGTACCTCTGATAATACTTTTGTTGCTGGGTAAAATGACTTTGTTTTGATGACCACTTTGAACTGAGTTAATGCCAAAAGTAAGGCGGTAGAGAATGTATAGTTTATATTAATCAAAATCTTTATACTGAATAAATATGATACTTATGTTTTCTGCTTGAAGATGTGTAAATAGAGCCAATCAAAGGGGATTTCACAGCATGTGATAGCAAATATATACACTATATACACAAACAAAAGATTAAATGAAGCTGGTCATTATTTTAATTTCCTTACTGGTGTCATTTCATTTATCTACTACAGCCATTATTATTTATATGATTAATTTAATATTTCCTTCCTATCCACGCAAAAAAATTAAAATCATAAACTGTGTATAACAAAAATAATCTGGAAGCTGCCCCCCCTCCGTACACACACACACACACACAAAATAATGTGGATATACAGCAGGTAACCCTGCGTCAAGATTACCGTAAATTCACTCCCCAATTTAAATAGCTGGGCTTTATTTATATGGAAATAAACAGCATAATCACAAATTTTATGTTTGCAAATGAGCGAATGATGAAAGTGCAGGACTGCCTTGCCTTCCCAGCGTTCAGCTGCTCTGCAGACGTAATAGCGCTACCAAAAACTTTGACCTGGATAACAAAAACATGCGTTCCTGCCATTCTAAGGGGAACATAATGGATTTTCCCCCCTATAACTGTTTTAATGGACTCATTAGCATAAGGAAATAAGCAAATACGGTCTCTGTGCTATCTAAAAATGGCAGCAAATGAGAAATTTTATGTGCCATTTAAAATCAAAATCTCAAGACAAGTGAGGCTGACACCTGTGTCAGTTTTATTTTCCCTGGAGCAAACATGGAGCTCAGCATGACTGACTCACAGGATTGACAGATAACTTTTTTCCACACAACTTTTTCTCCTTCATCAAAAACTCACAAACTTACTGAGACTTTCTACTTGCTGCTCCACAGATCATTGTGAAGCCTTCTGAAGTCTTGTTACCATATTGTTTTAAGTTTTAAAAATAATTTATTGAGCTTAGCCTGACCAATGTGTGGTGTTGTTACTTCCATGGTGTTTTTCTACAGCATTATATTGAATATAACACAAACAGATGACAGACAAGAGGACCAGACGTGGGGAAAAGACACTGAAAAATTGCATCTTTTGAAATTGTGTTTCTGCTAATTAAGTTCTTACATTTAAACACTATTAATATAAAAACAAAGAATTGTATGCCTCAGAAAAAAGCAAAGATGTGTGTCTTTATTTTCTTTTTATATTTTGCAAAAAACTCAGAAAATCATCTCTGTTACTGAAAGCTGCAAAGAATGCTGTGAAAACGTCCAATTTTATTTAGATTTTTTTTTTTACAATAGTTTTGAATGTGGACTTTCAATCATTTGTGGACTATTTTCACCAGAGGAAAAACAATTCCATAGGACTTTTAACATCCAGCGGATTTTCTGGTGGTGAGTCATAATAGTTATTTTGTCCTCTGTATTTTGGAATCCCCTCCATGTTTACATCACCTCACTTTCTGATTGGCTACACGTCTCATTCAACAGGCTGCAAGCTTGTTTGTTCTCGGGTGAACACTACACACACTGTGATTATCGGGCCATGTTGAATATCCCCGATTTGAGGTTGGAGCGGTCCCGATGTCCTTCCAAACCGACTAGATCACTCTTAACACACTACCCACGGCAGGATTATCTGCTATGATTATCTTTAGAGCCATCACGATAATCTGGACTTCCTTAAGATTGTCGGAAGGGCAAAAGTCGGCATGATTATCTTTCCGTGTGACACAGGCTTAAGAGGAGAATCTGAAATGCAGAAATAATTATTTTCATCTTGGAGATGGTGCCTGCATGAGACCAAGGTTTTGGATTTTTCATTATAGTTTAGTTTTATTTTGTTGTGACATTTTTTCTTTTAATTCAGTTAGTTTTAATTAGTTTTTACAGTGGATTTGCTAGTTCCACTGTAAATCCAGCTTGTGATGTTCCTTTGAGTTAACTAACCAACAGCTATGTAGTCGCTAGTTAAAGCAGTCTATAGCGACACCTTCCTAAAAAAATTGTGTAACTCAATTTTGCCAACTAAGGACTCGGGTGATTATTTTAGAACGATGACAATAGTCTCCAACCCGGTGTGACCTGTTGCTTGTTTTTCATGGGAGCTACTGAGAGAAGCTAGCGTGTCAAGATAGTCATAGCTAGCTGTCATGTGCAAGCTTGATTCATGCAATTTTTCCCTTGAGAAGTATTCCACCTATTTTATCACCTGTATACACTACAAGACACTTGCTTTTATTTTTCTCAGTCATATTCATAGAAATCCCAAAGTGGATTTTGCCGATTTCTCCCAACTTTTGTTGTAGTCATTTGGCAGACGATGCTGAGCAGAAGCAGATTGTAAACAAGTGTTGTTACAGAACATGAGGTGCTGTAAGCTGCCCGTAACTCTTGACCATTACTGAAGAAGAAAGTGAGGAGAGGGGGGAAAGAAAAGAAAGGAGCCACCATCACTTCCTTTCTCAGTACCATTTCACATATTGTGCAGTGATCATCAGAATCAGAAACACTTTATTGCCATTGTCAGTAAACGAGTTACAGACTAGGAATTTGCTCTGGTGTAATGGTACGCATAGCAAGGAGTGAGAGAGAACTAAAGCTAAGTGGTTGAAGTGAGGAAGAAAAACAAGTCAGAATATCAGACAAGAATGAGAACAAAAAATACAAACATGCAAACATGGCGGGCAGCGATGGACCAGAGCTGATTAAACATTGTTCATTAATCTAATGGCTGACAGGAAAAAACTGTTCTTGTGGCGGGAGGTTCTGGTCCGACTGGACCGTAGTCTTTTGCCTGATGGGAAGGGATGAAACAGGTTGTGACCGGGGTGAGAAGGGTCAGCAGCGATTCTGCCTGCATGACCTAGAGTTCTGGAGGAGT
>JARVGW010000357.1:11609582-11629833 GCA_031762495.1 Anablepsoides rubrolineatus | reverse complement strand
AACCCGTCCAGAGGACCTACTTATTTTTTTCTTTTTGATTTTTCTACCTGGATTAATGAGATGCATCAGGACATTATACCAAGAGTTCAGAATGTCAGCTTTTATTTACTGGTATTTACATGTAGATGTGTTAAACAACTCAGAACATACCACCCTTTGTCTGAACCCATCCATGATTCAAGTGAGCAAAAACTATTTGAACATGTGACTGACAGGTGTTTCTTATTGACCGGGTGTTGCCTTTAACATTGATTGTACAAACATTAAAAAGCTCTGCATGACTAGTCTACTTTTTTGCCTTGGTTTAAACCTGTAAACTAGTGTTTTCTTGTTAAAGAGGATAAACCAACATGAAGACCAGAAAGCTGTCTATGGGAGAAAAGCAAGACATTTCAAAGCTGATAAGAGAAGGAAAATCAATCAGAGCCATTGGACAAACATTGGGCAGCAAAAACAACAATAGGAATGTCCTAAATAAGAAAGAAACTACTGGTGTACTGAGCAAGAGACATCCAACAGGTCAGGCAAGAAAACAACAGTAGTTGACAGAAACAACACGTTCTCACTACCGACTCAGGGACCGTCTGCGTGTCGGGTACCCCCCTCGCGTCAGTCCTTGCCGCACGTGGCTTTTCCGGGTTGCATCACTTAGGGCTCTTTGGGTTCGGGGTCTGAGGTTAATATGAGGATGAGGATATCAGGATTAATGGGTAATTTTAGGTACTGAGGTCGGGGATAGGCTGCATATGGCTAATAGAAGTTAAATTTAGTTTAATAGTCATAGTTCAATAGTTCATTTTCAATTAAAAACAAAAATTTCAATACAACAAAAAGAAACACAAATCTCATAAAATGAAAGGAAGCAGAAGAAGAAAAAAATCTTAGAATTTCTGCCTCTATTTAACAAAAAAGAATAAAAGTAAAAATCATCTAAAATAACATTATAACATTCACAAGTGGCTTTGAGCATTCACATATGCACTTTGCTGAGAAGGTGATCGGCTGTAGCCTCCCATCTCTCCATGACCTGTACGTCTCCAGGACTGTGAGGCGAACAGGTCGGATCACAGCTGATCCTTCTCACCCTGCACACAGCCTGTTCATACCACTCCCCTCAGGCAGAAGGTTTCGGTCCATTCGGACCAGAACATCCCGCCATAAGAACAGTTTCTTCCCTTCTGCCGTCAGACTCTTGAACACCTAGAACCCGTCACTCTGTAACTCTGCCTTGGCCACTTTATCACTGTTTTTTAAAATTGCACAACTCTGACTATATTGTTTAACTGTACAATTTTTTCTTCTTTCACTGGATCTAATTGCATTACTCCAAATATATTTTCTGCTGCTATTACTGTACTGAATCTGGTGTACATATGTTTTACAATTCTTTTATTTTTTTATTATATTTTTCTTTTTACCCTTGTATTTTCTTCATTATTATATTTGATACCTATTGCACCTTTACACCAAAGCAAATTCCTAGTCTGTGAACCCTGTTCATTGACAATGGCAATAAAACTGATTCTGATTCTGATATGACTACAACAGAAACAAGAATATAACTAATATTAATCCATCCATTCCATTAGCTTGTTGCAAAGTCAGGTGGCGGGGGCAGCAGCTTGAGCAGGGAGGCTCAGACATGTCTTTCCCCTGCCTCCTCCTCTAACTCCATGTAAATCTTACACACCCACCTGTGACAAAGGTCATGCTCTGCATCGTCCCATAAAACACTGAAAGGCTGAACGATCCAAATGATGGGTCATATAATGAATGATGACCTGTATTACCACGCTTTGATTCAAACAGGTAGGCTCGCTCCTTGATACATTCTCAGCTAACATCTGATGATCAATCACATCCATCCTCAGTGTTTGACTTTGCTTCTCGAGGGGGGAAATTGATTTTCAACCATTTTCTATTAATACCAACAAATCACTTCTGCATTTTTATTATCCTTTTGTCCAAACACATCTTGTCTATTTCTGTCTCTTGTTTAAAACAAGGGGGAAAAAACCCAATAAACCTTCATATGATTTCATCTAATCCTATTAAAACATGAAGCTCTAAAATGAAAAAAAAAATGAAAAAAAAATGATGCAAAACCAGTGACTTTGATGTCATGTTTAATGGAGGAATTCAGCGTGAAAATTGATAAACGCAGACTCATTTATAAAATACTTTTGAAGGATTATAAAGAAATGTGTTTTGCTGTTGCAATATATGATCCGGGAGTTTCATTTAAATGTAAATTACAGTCCAGCCTAAGAAACATGTAAATCCAGATCCAGCCCAAATGGCTGTATCTTTGCATGTAAAGACAGAAAAGAGCCATGGAGGCAAACAGAAAACCGGTTTTGCATTAGTACTTTAAAGATAGGTCCACAGTGTACCATAGCTTATGACTGCTTGGTTATAAACAGATTTTTTTTTTTGCCTTTTCTGAATGTTTTAAAGTTCTTGAAGCTGCTGGTAGTTAATAATAATGTGTCACTGTCAGGCATATCCAATATTAGTAATACTGAAGGCAAGCCGTGCCTTTGTGGAAGATCTATTTTTTTAAATTTCCTTCACATATTAAAACAGCTTCATCCTATTTATATGCGAAATATGATTACTGTGGATCAGAGATTAGATGAGACTTAATTCAACTTCATATTTTGAGCAGAAAATCACCACTTTGTCAGTAATTTTATTGCCGTTCACATCTAAGAATTTTATCAAATTGCAAGATTTTATGGAGGACCGAATTTGACATAATTTAAAATAAAAGCAGAAACATCTAAATGTCTAAAAAATAATGCACATAACACATGTTATTGATAGAAGTAATTACATCAAACATGTATCAGTGACGCCTGTAGCTGTACAGCAGTACGCACTGTGCGTACCTTGAGATTTTCCTTTGAGTTAAAATATGGTTTTCTAAGCCTTTGACTTTTTAATGATTTTTCACTCTTTATTATTACAAAAATGGTGGACAAAATAAAATAAGAAATTGTCTTTTGTCAGAATGTCCTGTACATTCATCTGTGGGGATGGGTGCATGCATCCGAAACTAAAGTAGCTAATTGGTTAGTTTATTTGTTTATTTGGCGGCTGCCCTGGTGCTTTGACTGTGAAGCTAACTAAACATGAGTGAGCGGACTTCTAAACAGTTAAACCTTGTGGAAATGGTTACGAAAGAATAGAACTAAAGTGCCATCGCTTTGCCTCGTCCTCTGGATGTAACTGACAGCATCTGAGCCAGGAAATCTCTCCTCCCGTGGATAAAGCTTCTCTCCGCAGCTACAACTCACCCACAGGAGCCCAGCTCAGCCAGCAGCTCTCAGCCACAGGTAACTTTAACCACCTGGTTTCAGTCAGACAGTCATCTTTTTGAGTTTGAGCAAAATGTGTTCTGAGCTAAGAGTTTCTTGTCGCTCCAAGTCTTGTTCCCCTTCAAAAAAAAAAGGAAAAAATAACTCTGAATATCACCTTTCACTGACCTCACTCTTTATCAGTGTCTGTTTTGGTGCATTTTGACATAGTTTTCACTAGTCTGTATAAATCAAATCCATATTCTTGCCTTATTTTTATTTAATAATTGTTTTAACGCAGCGGCCGCAGCGCATTGTGACTTATCTGATGCTGCATATCTCTCTCTCTCTCTCTCTCTCTCTCTCTCTCTCTCTTTCTCTCTCTCTCTCTCTTCTTCCTTCAAAGGACGCAGACAGAAATAAGGATGTAATGATGCAAACTGATGATGCATTGCACCCATGTGGCCTGTATTTGTGTGGGTCAGGTAGATGGGTTTGTGCGTACCCTCCAAGAAAATCCTGCAGGCGCCCCTGGAAGAGAGAGACTAAAGACAGCAGCAAAGTGAGGAAATAGCCTATATGCCACGAACATCCGTTCTAGCACTTCCGTATTTTTTGGCCACAGACAGCACTTCCGGTTCACAGGCAACACTGTTAGCGTAGAATTTTTTCACTTGGTGGCTGCTGTCTACAGTACAGGATTTGCATATTACATGTACCAATATTAACACAGGAGACATTGACAAAAGTCCAGCCAATTAAACCCATAAAAAAACAAAGGTAAGACATCCAGAATTAAGCCTCCGCCACTATTCCTTGACTGCTTGTTCTGTGGATTTTTTATGTAGAGAAGTGAAACTTATAATTTGGAAAGAGTTTGGACTTTAAATTGATGGGCTTATTGTTTGGTTTGGATCATGCTGCCCCGACACTGGTGCACTGAAAACAGGGAATGATTTTCAGGCGCAGGTTCGGCTGCTCTTGGTACAGGAGGGGAGCGGCACTCGGGCTGTATCTACGATGTAATATACACTCTAACAAGTTTTTGCTTTTGCATAAAACTCGTGAAAAAGTTGCCTAAAATAATTTCACACTCTGTATAACACAAATACATGCACACACTGCGAAAGTGCATTGCATTCCCCAAATAAAAAAAATTGACTCCTGATCTCATAATTACGAGATCAGGATCTCATAATTATGACATATTATCTCATAATTACAAGATAAGATGTCATAATTACAAGATAAGATGTCATAATTACGAGCTTTACCTCGGCCCCTTCATCACAGAAAATATCTGTTCATTTGTATCTTGCACCAACTTTTTTTCTTTTCCCCTCTTAGTTTATCTGCTTCAGCCATCTCTTTCTCTTTTCTTTCTAACACGTTTGCTAACTTTACCTTTCCTCTCTTTTTATTTGGGAGGGGACGCACACCGGCCTCTCTGCAGGTCCATGCTCTCCCGCTCCACAGAGCCACTGTGAATATGGAGAAAAACTAACTACTCTCTTGTACCTGCTGGTTAGTGGACACAACGGCACACAACAGAATTCAATTTTTATACTAGTAGCTCGCAGATGCTTTAGCTTTTGTGACTTTTTCATGGTCTAGATCTAGGAGCTAACAATAAAAACAATGCGCAGTAGGCAGGACCCGGAAGTGATGCTTGTGGCCTGAATATTAACGGAAGTATGACACTAACAGCTGTGGCATATAGGCTAATGTGGTCTGTGTGTCCTCCTACAGTCTAAGCCCATAGTAGCATAACTAAGGAATAACTAAGGAACAACTCAGGAAACCTAAGCCTACAGGAATTATCAAAAAGGACAATTTTAAGTCTAGTCTTAAAATAGATGAATCTAACTAACTATGGTAAAGATTCCTGCTCCTGACCCAGAGGCAGCATTCCATCTGTTTCCAGTTGAGAACCCTGGCCTCAAAGCTAAACTAAATTAAAGTAATTTAGTGCAGATCCTGGTAATTGCTTATTTCCCATAGCTTTGGTCTATAAGTTGTTGATGCATAAAGTTTTGACTTTGAACTATTGTCACAAGAATGTGCTCTCCTCTTGGAGATAAGGCCATCAATCTATCTTTTGCACACTCTGTCTCTCCACCACATCACGTTGGTCGATGCAGAGATGGACATGCTTGGTTTTCAGTCCCTGTCAAATACAAGAGATAATCAGTGACATTGCATGGACAAAGTGTTAATTCAAGTTATTGCTGCACCACTTTTATAATAAGAGAAAAGTAACTAAACAGAGTTAATTAGCTTTACTGGCCTAAAATAATAGTCAAGGAGTGCAAAAATAGCCAGACCTAAGGAATATATATTTAACCTGAGAATGTTGTACTTCTTATTTGACCTTTGCAGCTGTAATTATTGGCTGTGTGTTGCTGTTGTGTAATACATAGACAAATGTCACAGAGATATCTCACTGAGATGAACACCACCAGGTAACCTGCTAAAGAAAACCAATTATCTCCACCAACTAGAACACTGTTTTCTTTATACATGTATAAGGCACGGGGGCTGTTTAACACATTTTATAAATACATCTGAAACAAAGGCCCAGCATTCCTTAAAGAATTGCATAAAGCCACTGCTTTCATGCCAGAGATTTAGAAAAAGATGGTAATTTATTGGCAAATGGAGTTTGCCAATAAACTCTCTGGTTGGTTCTTGAAAATTGCAACCTGTTAGCAATCGAATCATGTTTTGGGAAAAAACTTACATTAAATTAAATTTCAGTCCAAATGAAATTTGTACACAATTAAAGGTTTGGTCACTCAGGGACATGGAAGTATTTTTGTTGTTTATTGTTGTCATAGCTTTGGACACTTCTCGTTTTATCATCGCCCATCACCAAGAGGCTAAGGTAAATAATGTTTTTGCCTGTGTCTGTGTGTGATTATATCTAAAACAAGCCACTGGATAACCTTTAATAGAAAACTTATAGTAAGTAATCATTACATACATGACTAATTGACTTATAATTGATGTATAATGTTAAATCAAGATACAGTACCTGCCACAGCTCACTGTCATTAGAAAGCACAAAAATCACTAATTATAGCAAATCTACAAATACTGCACTTAAAGTCATTCTCAGCACACTGCATGGTTTATTTTTGGAGTCAATTCAATTAAAGGTGGACATCACAGCTTATTGTCATTAGTTAACACAACAATGGTTGTAACCTGGATAGTTTTACAAATGTTGATCAAAGATTTGTTGTGGTAGTAGCTGAGAGTATTTTTTTAAACACGTACTCTGACTGTGTGATTTCATAATATTGCATAAGATCATATTGGTTTTTTCAAAGTTTGACCAAGACATAAAATCAACAAAAAAATCAATCTCAACATAAAATAATCTCAGTGTAAAACTATGCATTCCTTCACAGAATACCATACCCATAATTTAGTAATGATCTGTTTTCTGCTTATGTTGTTTTTTTCCAGGTTTTAATTTAGCAGGTTTTTTTTTCATTCGATAGTTTGTTACTTCTGTGTTTTTCCTTCTCATAACACAACTGTTTTGAGTAAAAACACATCAATTTAATTATGAATATGTTCAAATATACATTAACATACAGCTATGATTCTCAATAATTTGATGAACCCCTCCCCCAAGGGAACATACATTTTTTTCACTCTCCCCCTATTGAGAACATGAAAATATTGAATAGCCCGGCACAGGAGAAATGTAAGAATCTGTTTACTGTCTGCTGTCCTTGTGGTTCACAAATGCTTTGGGTGTTATTCCTTTTTTCTCACAAGGCTCCCCCCCAGCTTGGTATCCCCAAGGGTGGACATCCAATTAACCCCCTGTGTTTGTGCAGGGAAAGATTGGTTCATCTGAGTGCAAATGGACCAGAGGGCTTCTTGGAACATTGCATGAACACATACATGAACTCAGCCCCTACCCTGAATATTCACAGGTCCACATATTAAAAAACCCCACTGTGACTTATAATGGCAGTTTGTCCTCTCTAAACAGGTCTAAAAATGTTTGCTGTTGACATAAAAACACAGATAATTTACTTTTGTCTTAAATGTAAAACAGATAGTTCCCAAGCTGAGGAACCATATGGTACATTATTGTTAGAACTGCCACCTCACTGTGAGATGGTGATAGCTTTGGTTGTAAGCAGTGAGGGGCTTTCAGTAGCACATTGACAAAATTATCCTAATATCTATGTATGTTCAATTTGGGCTGTTTTTTTTTTTTTTACTAAAATATATGCAGTTCAAGTAAACAGAAGGATATAAATTGTTGGTGGGAATGAGTGTGACTGGCTGTAAATCACCTATAATGACAGATGGTAGAAATCTCAATTATAGCTTCCATACAACTGAATTATGCAAAAGATGTTGACTGTTTGCGATTGAAAAGGAATAGTAAGTAATCAAATGTTTAGCTTACAGTGCTCAAAAGAAAATACAACCAAATACTGAGACCACACTGTTTGCATATAAGGGCTCATACTGGCCCTCAGAGTAGATATTCCTTTTTCTTTTTTTTTAAATAGTGCATTAGCTAACAAAACACAATGTTGGTTATCTTAAGTGTGTGACTGATGCAGCCAAAACAGGGTCCAAACCGATATTTAATATGAAATAAAGGAATGTGGCCTAGTACGTTGTAATGAATAACAGGCTGTGCAATAATCAACACAATTTCATTTTTCTTTTTTTCTATTTTTTGTCAAATTTATATAGTCTATTATTGGTGACACAAAGTTATACTGCTCTGACAGATCCTGTCATGAGGTATGCTAAATGTTAACACCATGCAACCATCAACAACAACAATCAAATTAGCTCTACTTTCTGCATAGGACCAGCGTTTAAACACCTGCTGAAAAGTACTACGTGTACTAAATGTGAAATAAATATTACAAACTACTATTAAAAGTAAAAGAGAGTTCAGGGCTCTAGACAAACTTTTTTCACTGGTGCACCTAACTGTTGTCTAAGTTGCACCAGCACAAAACTTAGCTAATCCTGCCACATTTAACATCACAATTTTACAGGTTCACTTAATTCTTAAATCATTGTCCATTAAGGTAATATTAACTTGCAAATGCTTAGTTAACAATCTAGTAAACATAATGTTATTTAAATTTTTCTTTTTCATCTGCACCACATCCACTCTACTTGTCTAACTAGCCTAGCAGCTAACTAAAGAAGTAGCTACTACTCACCACTATTAAAGAGCATATGACGAGCCTTGCGCTCCGAGAACTCGTCCATGTTGCTAATTGATCTCTTATTCTGGAGTCCTCTCAGTCTCTCCTGTCCCAATGTGTCCCACTGAAGTTGACATTTCAGACTGAGCCCGTAGGTACGGTGGCTCACAGGTGCAAATGTGCAGCAAACAGTAAATGCTCTGCAAATGGAAAAACAGCTGCAAAGTAAACATGATGCATTTATAAAACCAACTGCATGTTAAAAAAGTGATGCAAGTTTTAAAAAACAACTGCAAATTAAATATGATGCATTTATAAAACCATCCATCCATTTTCTGCCGCTTATCCGGGGTCGGGTCGCGGGGGCAGCAGCCAGAGAGACCCAGACTTCCCTCTCCCCAGCAACTTGGGCCAGCTCATCTGAGGGAATCCCAAGGCGTTCTCAGGCCAGCCGAGAAACATAGTCCCTCTACCCAAAGCTCGTGACTATAGATGAGGGTAGGAACGTAGACCGACTGGTAAATCGAGAGCTTCACCTTCTGGCTCAGCTCTTGCTTCACCACGACAGACCGGTACAGCGCCCGCGTCACTGAAGACACAGCACCAATTCGCCTGTCGATCTCCCGCTCCATTCTTCCCTCATTCGTGAACAAGACCCAGAGATACTTGAACTCCTCCACTTGGGGCAGGACCTCCTCCCTGACCCGAAAAAGGCACCCTACTGGTTTCCGGCTCAAGACCATGGTCTCGGATTTGGAGGCACTGATCCTCATCAAATTATTTTTTGTAGTTGTTTTTTATATTACATAACTGATATTTTGTATCTACAAGAGTTAATAAGAATGATGAGCAGAAAGGGTATGAGTTAATTGCAGTGGTGGGCACTAGTCCCCTAAACCGCTAATCCGCTAATAGCGGACCTAAAAACTTCATTAGCGGTCCAGCGGTCTTGCTAATATTTATAATTCATAAGCAGATTTGCGCTTTCTAAAATTATAACATAGTACCGCTAATAACTAATTTTCTATCATTTATCATTATCTTGAACAGTGGAAGGTATGGCTGTCAGTTAATTGAGATTAAATAAAAATGTTTTATGTTTAAATATCTATTTTCTGCTATAAAAAATCATCCATCCATTATGTCCTTCTTGTTCCTAATTAGGGCCTCAGGTCTCCAGACCATCACAAGGACACAAAAACACAAAACACTATCCACACTCCAGTCACACTGAAGAGCTCAAAAAGAGTTTCAAACTGGGAATTCTGGAATCAGATCCCCCTGCTGCTGCACAAAGTTTAAATGACTTATTATGATAAAATTATATTATTATTATGGGGCGGCTGTGGGAGAGTGGTTAGGGGAGTCGTCCTGTAACTGGAAGGTCGCCTGTTTGATCCCCCATCCAGCTGTCTCAGTTGTTGATTCCTTGGGCAAGATACTTCACCCCTAATGCCTCTGATGTGTGTCCCATCAGTGTATGAATGTGATTGGCACTGATTAGTCTCCATAGATGTACATGTTAGCTTTGAAGAGACCTGATAGAGTGCTGTGTGAATGGGTAAATGAGGACACGGATTGTAGTGTGAAGCGCTTTGAGTATCCTGGATGGATAGAAAAGCGCTATATAAGTACAGTCTATTTACCAATATCTACCACAGTAAACTATGAACATCATGAGGAGACTGAAACATTAAGATGTAATCAGGGAGTCAAATATTCACATGTATAAATTTATTATTATTAATACTATAATTAAAGGTGAGAGGTGAAAATTTATGTTTGTATCAAACTAGTAGTCCTTCATGTTACTCAGTACCCCCGAATGCAAAGTACCTCCGGTCCCAAAAAGCTTGGTGACCCCTGATTTAAACAGTGGACACAGTTCACCTTTGAGCAGTAACTTGATTACTCCCCCCAGGAAAAAAAAAGAAACGGCTGCAAAAATACAGAGTCGAGCTGGAAAAAGAACATGTGTGGCTGGAACGCGTGCATGATATGGCTACAAGCAAACTGTACTGTCTGCAAGCGTACATTTTCTGTAGCCCACGGTGGACAGCTTGATGTGAAACACCATGCTTCTGCAGTTGGACACATAAGAAACATGAAAGACAACAAAACCAGGAGGACCCTTGACCAATTTGTTCTCCACCGGGCAACGCCAGAGGCAAATATAGTATGAAAAAAAAAAAAAGTAAGGATAAGTTTAATATGTAAAAGTGCAATGAATGTGAGCAGGCCAAAAATGTGATCATATTTTTATTGTAATAAACAAGTAAAAATAAATACATAAAATATAAAAAAATAATAATAATATAAATAGATAAAAATTAAATAACACAAATTTATAAAGTATTTTTTTTCTTTTAACCCTTATTCAGGTTGATTTCAAAGTGGGGCATGGGGGTGGGTTTTAAATGGGGTGGCCAGCCCTGCTGAGAGGTGTCCCTTATTTATTTATCAAGAAGTTGGCAACCCTAGCACTGAACATGTACAGAAATTGCTAGACCACAGCCAATCGGAGGGACATCCTTCATTGGTTTAGCCCACAACATGGGATAAGGGCTGGTCTTTTAAACTAAAATGCTCCGGGGACCAGTTACTGCAACTTTTTTCTCACCTAAGCAGAAGAAAAAGCAGTTGATTTAGACAAAATTTCAATAGTTTAGTTAATTTCCACTCTGTTTCTGTTACTGCTATACCTTACCTGAAACAACTGAAGTATCAAAGTCTGAAAATTTTAATTTTAGAATTGATTTTGGAGCAGAAAGGTATTGGTGGTATTGGTGGTATCTTTCATCATCTTACAGCTGGGTCACACAATCTGTTAGTGCTTGGTGTATGTGTTATAGTTGTAAGGAAATATGTCAATACTTGACATCCAAAGCACAAACAAATTCAGACAAATTCAGATTTAAGACTTGAAAATGTATTTGCAGATAAATAAAGCCATACACAACCTTTCAGCTGGACCACATACTGACCTTTATTCAGTCTCGGAGTATTTGGTAAGGAATCAAAACAAATAGTCCATTCTTCTTCATGGCCGGCCACTCCCCTGTGGCAAAGATATCACATTGATAGGGAAGGCCTTCTCTATCCATTGGTCGGCCATTATACATCAGTTCTACAATGTGATAAGAAAAAACAATGTGTTTATTTGTTGTTTAGTTTAAGACATGTATTAACTAATCTGTGTGTCGTTTTCAAGTTAGTAAGACCCATGACGATCACTCTGAACAGCGTGCACATCAGTTAGTCAGTTTAATCACAGTGCATAAATATATCCAATTACACATTTAGATTTTTAAATATAATTTAGATGTTTCAGTAAAAAAGAAAAATGTGTAGTGCATTTAAGAATCAGCGTTAAATTTTCCCTTCATAGTCATATGATAAAGTGTTTGTTTATAACAAGAAAAGAAGTTAGAAGTCCATTTAAATAATGAGTTTGTGCATCTACAATAGAACTGACCTTAAAGACAAAAGTGGCAATAACTGTCATTTTTATAGATAATGAGCTAAAACAAGGTGAGGTAGTAACTAAAAGGCTAGATTGTTCCTAACACACAGTTCAAGCTCCAACAGATTACACAACACCTTTCTTTGGATGTTTGTCAAGTGTTGAGTCAACTCTGCGTTTGTTTCCATATAACTCTGAGCAACATCTTGGTGCTGTACGAGGTCACAGCCTGTGAGCTGATTTGTTTTGACTCAGATTATTTGAGACTGTGTGTATCAATCAATCAATCAATCACCTTTATTTAACCAGGTAGAGCCCATTGAGATCAAGATCTCTTTTCCAAGGGTGACCTGGTCAAGTGGTCAGCAGCACACGACACAAGGTAGTTGAAACAAGAGTTACATTATAGAGAAAAAAAAAAAAAATTAAATAAAAAAATAAAGTATAGTACAGTGGCATTAAATAATTTTAGATAATGTAATACAAACAATCTAGATGAGGCAGAAAGTAATCAATATAAAACTGTATAAAACTGTATAAAACTGTTGTTATATTGACTGTTAGCAGGAAAGCTAAAACTCTACTAAACAGAATGAGACACTTTCTTAAAGGCTTTCTTTTATAAGTCATTAAATAAGTCATTTAAAATTGAATGTAAAGGTCAATTTTACAGGCTTTGAGGCTAAATTTAATGTGTTAATAGCTGAGTCATTAACAACACATACTCTGTGACATTTCAAAAACTTGCACAAGATTGTGCGTAACATTCTTCTTCTTCTTCTTCTTCAAGGTTTTACCAAACCAGCTACAGCACTACCATTTTTTTCAAAAAGCTGCAGGGAATATTCTTTTTTTTTTTTTTGCAGAATTTTATCTTTTCTCTTTTGGCAGTTTATTCTATTAAAAAAGTAACAATAACTCATTTATCAAGGCCTTGATAATGCTACATGCTAATGCAAATTCTATCGGTGGGTTCAACAATATTTTTCAGGAAATTAATTGAGTCCAGCGTCCAGAAAAATTGGATTGAATCTAATTTTTGCAGATTGCCGTCTGCTCACTGCTGCCCTGCACCGTGGACAAAAGTCATTTTGACCTCTGGTATCCCGATCGTGTTTTTTAGTCTCTACCCAAAGTTTGTGGCCATAGGAGAGTGTAGGACCACAGACCAAATGATAAACAGAGAGTCTGCAATACTGCAGAAGCTGCACCTATTTGTCTATAAATCTCACGGTCCATTCTTTCCTCACTCGTGAATAAAACCCTAAGATACTCCTCCACTTGAGGCAGAATCTCACCCCCAACCTAGAGAACAATTCATCCTTTTCCAATTGAGGATCATGGACTCAGATTTGGATGTACTGATCCTCATCCTAGTAGAAGTTGTAACAGATCCTATTCATTTATTAGTATGTACAATGAGTAAACAAAGGACCTAATCTAACGGTTTGTGTGGATAAAAATAAACAGGCAAACCTGATAACATATGCAAAGCTGATCTACTAACCATGTGCACCGAAGATTGTGTCTGTCAAATGAGCAAAATAGCGGACGCAATCCATTAAGCATGTTGGCTAAACTGGGAGGAGAGTGTGCAAATGTAATCATTTAGCTCCCACATTGTGATTTATCAAAACTGAAACTGTGGTTGCAGTTTTTGCATCTTTTGTCAATTGTCAAACTGGCACAGCCCTACAAACAAATGTCTGCGGTCATTGTGGTGAGAAGGAGGCCCAGGTACAATGACGGATGACGGAGAGAGATAATGTTCTGTGCATGTGTCAACATATTTGTACTGTCAAAAATAAAAATAGTAGGGATGTATTGTCTATCCAATAATGCCACATTTGAGCTGCTGGAGGACCTAAGGGCTGATTTGGAGTCAGTCACAAATAGAAGTCGTGTCGATATCTCCTATGGAAAAACTTGCAACACTGAGTTTTCTTGCTTTTAAATCATTTGCCTCCAACAACAAGACCTCTAGCTCCATGGCTTTGAACTTTCTTTTTTCTTTTACGGCCACTCTGATCTCCCAAACTGTTCATGGTTACAGCCATCAGCACAAGCAAAATCTTCATCTCAATAAGAGTCCTCTCACTTTTGCACCTTTTATAAATTGCTCACACAATCTAAGTAGATCACCTGCAACATGACCATTTATAGCACATACAATTAGCGCTCATTATTTAGCATCTCTCTAACTAGTATTACTTAAGTTAAAATGTGTTACTAATACTAAGCTGGTTGCAAAAGATTTATGTCAGTAGAAATAAAAAAATGTAGAAACTTGTTGCCTAAACTTTATTGTTTGGTCTTCACTAACCTGTTGTAGTTTTTAATTTGAATAAAACCTCATCAGCATTTATACTCTGTATAACAGGTGGTCAGTGTCTTCTACACAACCGTCAGTGATCATAATATTTGTGATCCACAACACCAACAAGCCCTACCGTTTTATCTTAAAAAAAAAGCTCTGCTGTCAGCTCGACCTGATCCGATCCCGCCATCAAAATGGGAAAAACAAGCTCCAGGCTTCCTCGGCTCATTGTCGAGAAGATGTCACAGCTCATACACCGGCACATTCTCGACACCGAGCAAACACAGTTTGCTTAAGAATCTAAGGGTGAGAGACTAGTAATGAGAGGGGCGCTCCAGGTTTTCTGCCATCTCTTACCTTGACTGTCTGTCAGGAGCCTCGTTATCTCAGCTTTCTACCGCGGTCTGGTCAGCCTTGTTATCCTTAAGCCCTGTCTATTGTCTTATTACCTCTAAGGAGAAAGAACCAGTGTCATATTAAAAGACTGGACAGTGTCTATTCATAGAAGCAAGGACAATGTTTCAGAACAATACCTTGCCATAAGTATTAGCTTCTATCTTCACAGAGCTAAAATCACTTGTTGTACTACAGCAAAGTAACATCAATGAAAGCCTGATAACGATGTCAGATTATAACAAGACAATGACACTTCCACCCCAGTGATCATCAATGCAGTGTACTACAGCAAGAAATGTCTGGATTTAAAGCACGGTGTGAGTCATTCTGAGTGATTATCATAGTTTTGTGCTAAAGTTGAAACCGACCAATGATTCAGAATAAAACTAAACTTACATAACACGTAAAGAGCCACAAAACATCAAAATTGGCAACTTTATGGAGCCTTGTACAAAGTCCAGGAAGTCAAAATATGTCACATTGTTTAATCAAACATAACTTTATTTTTCTCTCCTTTCCCAGTTTGGTTTTAGACCCAACTTTGATTGTTTAATGTGATTATTCTTTAATGTGTCGGCTCTGTTATTCTTTATAGCACTTTGCAATGTGGTTTAAAATCAGACTTTATCCCTAATGTAGCTTCCTTACACACAATGGAAAACAAAGGAAACAAAAGAATCAAGCTTTTATATTTTATGCAAAACAAAATAGGATATTATTAAATGAAAAAGAACAAAATGATGATTGTAGTCATTAAAGGTCCAAACAAAATAGGGGGAAACATGTTTTTATTAATGATGCAGCACCATAGGTATATGTAAGGAGTGTCCTGATAAGTTTTTTCCTCAAACACAGTATGAGTACAAAAACTTCAGTTTGAGTACTCTCAGATACTGAGTACTGATACCAAGTACTTACTGAGTTAGAACTTAAAAGTTACACAATGACTTTAAAAACACATTTATATAGAACAAAGTGTCTTATAGGCCTACAGCCCCTCTGATTGGATCAAATCAAATATACAGCATGAAATATACTGTTGTAAAAGTATACAATTTTCTTTCAACTTGTATAATTTTCTTAAATCTCACTTGAAATGTAAAATGTAAAACATTCAATGGAGTATCAATACCAGTAGCTCAGTATTGATACTAGTATTATCAGTCTCAAGTAACAGCACATTTTGTATGAGTACTTGTAAAAATGCTGGTATTGGTACCAGTGCATAAATATTAAAATTGTACACAAAAATAATCTAATCAACCAATTACTCAACATCAACCAATATTTCAATCAATCAGCCAGCCATCATAAAAAATAACAAATTCAAATTGCAATAATTTTAAAAATATGTCAGCCACCCAAAGTATAAAGTGGTATTTTACCTGAAATAAACCTTTATTCCTTTTTGTTAAATCATGCATGCAGACCCTTTTAATGGGATTCTGCTTTACCTTTATTTTAACACAAAAATAAATATGTCAGTTAGAGAGAAAACTGTAATAAAAATAGCTATAAGTTCATTTTTAATTTAGCGTGTCTTTCCTTTTTGGCCATGCTTGAGTTGTTTTCAGTTCAGTTTTCAGAGAGGAACTGTGGAAAATTAACTTTTTTGTTGTCTCCACCTTTTTATTGTTTAAATATTAAGCTTTGACAATACATTTCTTTTACGTGTAACAAGCTGAAGGAAATATCACCCTGAAACGATGCACATATGTGGATCCTTCATGGGTTCGAATTTTCCCTTTAAGAGCAAAGTGTCACTTCTCAGACGAGTGTTTGCTCTGGGAAGCAGCGAAACACGTCAGACAGTTTAAATTAGAATCACTTTCTCCTGACTAAACACCAAACCAATCATCTGAATAGCTCTCAGACAGACTGCATATTTGATGAATGCCTTCCCTCAGTTTTCATAGTAAAATGGATTTGCTTCTCAGGGAAGTGTGTTGAATTGATTGTGGTGCTATAGTCACATTGATTAAGGACAAATGTGCTATTTAAGATTTTCAAAGCTGTCTTGGTGTGGAGGAGAGGCTGTAATTAAACAAAAGACAAATGCTGTAGACTTAAGCTTCTATATCCCCTCAGAGCTTGCAGTCCTTTAGGGTTATCACAAACAAGCCAGTTGGAGGAGCTCAGCTGACTGCTTTGCTTCATCCAACACATCAGAGGGACTCAGGTCGGCACATCTGAAAAGCTATTAAGACATAAACAAATCTTAACTTTCAACCTGTCCTCTCCCACAAAGTGTGCAGAGGTTTATTGAAGGAAACACACAGGAGACCCGGGAATCTCTCCATCCGTTCAGCCAGGGATAACTTTGTCTAACTAAGTGCTGCTGATCCGTATATAATCCAGCAGCTTCCACTTCCATTAAGAAACACATTAATTACTCATCACCGTATCATTTACCCCATCGCCCTCCCCAGTCCACGTCTCACCGAACGTCTTGTCACAAACAATTAGGCCAACAAAGATGGAAGTTAATTAAATTAAAAGCAGCGACGTGTTGTTTGTCGCAAAGTCATTACAATTATGGAGCCTGGAGGGTGGAGGTTACTGATGTCAGTCTTTTTTTGGAGGGGGGAGTAACTGTGGTGATTCACATTAAGTGAGGATGAGCCACTTCCTAAAGAGACTAACGTGATTTTGATTGGAACTCATTCCAGTTCCGACAGTAAAGCTTACGTACATCCCCACCTGTTCCTTCTGCAGAATAGACCAGTTTTTACAGCTGGTTCATACTTACAGTACATAATCAAAATAAATAACATTTTTTGCTTTATTTAGTTTTTCCGTAATACAAAGTTCACTTTATGTGATGTGGTAGTTGTGAATAAACCCAGAAACATGTTGGCAAATTGTAAAAGCAGCTCAAGGACTGTTAATAAAATGAAGTGCTTCAAAACTTAGTTTTTTGTATGCTATCAATAATACTGCTTCATGACAAAAATTGCACATTTACATTTATTTATTCATTTATATGTGCATATTGAGTAAATATTATGCAGTATAATGAACCTTAGAAAAAATAGGTATTACATTGGGAAGATGGCAACCATTTTTAAAATTTGTGGATCTCTTCTAACAATAAAGGTGGCTGAAGTACTACTTACAGTGCTTTCTATTAGACTCTTTAAATAGAACACTTACATATTCTTAAGTCTGGTTTATACTTTAACAAGATGTGAGACAACAGATCAGTGATTACATCATTTTGGATATTTTTGGGTCATTGAGTGTCTATAGTCTGACGCAGAGGATAAAGCATCATAATTTGTCCCGCTGCATTCCCAATGTAGCATGCATTTTGCATAGCTAAGCATATAAACAATAAGTAAGATAGCAGGATAGCTAGTTGTTTTTTTCACTCAATGATGTATCAGACGTTTAAAGAGAGACTTGTGTTGTTGAAGAGTTGGACAAAACTCTTTTTTTCCCTTTCTCGTTAACCGTGAAAATGAAAAGAAAACTTGGACTTTGGTGGCACATTTTGCATGCTCAGGATCAGACAAGCTGCTCCTCAACTTGTCCATCTTGCTTCTATAACAACTGGTTTCTAGGAGTGGACCATTCATTGAAATAACATGCATAAACAAACATGCTCTCTAAGTTCTAAACAATCATATAATGTGAGCCACATAGGTGTTTAAGACAAAGTTTTGATTGATGGCAATGTACAAGACAGTGTGTCAATGAGAAGCTGTGTAATTTTCATCATGCAAGACATGATAATGGAAATATAAATCAGGCTTGACTCATACACCAATAAGACTATCAGGGGCAGCAGGGTGAACATTGGCCAATTGAAAACCAAAACCTCCCCTGTAATAACATTTGTCTACTAAAACAAATAAAACCCAACTTGAAGATATTTTTTTATGTATCTTTATGAACCAGATTACATCTGTTATTTTTTCCCCTCACCCTTCCAAACATTTAAGTGCCCCACATAACCAGGACAACCATTTTTTTCATTTTTCAACAACACCCTTAATGTAAAATAATAAATGGCAGCTGTGTCAAAGGTTCTACTTTAGAGAACAATACAACTATTTTTTACTGTTTTATTGTGGTAAAGTGTTAACATTTGCTCATGTTGTTGTAACTATATTTATGGCAAATTACAGCCTGATAATCATAACAATGAAACTATTAAATCTTTGTTTACATTTGCCAATTGGATGCAAATTATATGTTTCCCACAGAAAACAGGGCTTAAGAAATTCACCTCTTAAAGTGGCAGCTAGTACTTAGATGGAAAACCTTAGCAATAAAATGAGCTGCAAATACTGTATAACTCAGTCAAAAAATCATTGTTTCTCTTTAGCCTCTGACAGCTCCTGTGGCTCTTTTAACACATTACATATAGTATAAATATTTAGCTTTGATTCTTCACTAAATAAAAACTTCCACTTTGTAGATATTGAAGGCTAGTGCAAATAATAGCCCTGTCCCACTAGACAACTTATGAACATTTTAAAGACGTCTAAGTTGAAGATGGAATTAAAAAAATCAACAGGAAGCTTCTTTTCAACATGTACAAAATGTAATTTTAACAAATTGATCAAATGTATAACTTTTATTAGCAATTTAGACATAAAAAATGTTTCATAAGTGACAGGGCCTTTAGCAACTTGGCTTTGGTACTTTTAGTAAAAAAAATCAAGCTGGTCAAGCTAAACGTTGGTCAGTTCCACTTACTAACTGATTGATTATTTCCTTCATAAATAATACAGTTATGTTTAAAATGTAAAATTAATTCTGGTTGATATACTTTGAGCTTAAAAACAAAACCTATTGTGTTACTATATTTTCCTAGTTACTCAAAGTGTAGCAACACAAAAACAAAGGCCGATCCATGGTCATAAAGTTTGCCATACATGCATATTTAACCTACTTATCAGTCACATGCACAATTTTTAATCAGGGGGCGAGAAGGATTAATGAATGAATTACATGCTTTAGTGATCCCTGCTGAGAAATTCTTTATTTCTCTCTCTCTCTCACTGCACTCTGTTGGAAGGTCAGAGCAGAGGGTCAGCTACAGAAAAACACCCCAGGAGCTAATAGGACTTCAATCTAGAGAACAGTAAAGCAGCTCAGAACCCTGTCGGCATGTTGGACTTTACTCTGGTTTCCTGTATTGACAAATCTTCCCTCTATATTTGAAACGGTCCATTTATCTTCAAATGGGACATCAAATGTAAAATAAAATGTTTAAAAAATTTTCACTATCACGTTTTACTATTTAGCTCACTTTCTGTGTAAAATCCTGTTAAATTTTTCCACTAACATTTTATTATTATAGCTCACTGTTCTTATGGTTATGGTTATGGTTACTGGGGATGGATATAAAAACCATATGAGCAGAGACCTCCTAAGTGGGCCTATTGCTCTCCCCAAAAAGACATTGGTCTTCATTCAAACCTTCTGGTCCCTCAGATGAAGAACACAAGGTTAGAAACACTCAGTGTTCTGAGCTTCTCAGGGTTCATAGGGGTCCCCAAGAATTATTTTCCTTTGACTACTCAGAGCCACGCAGTGACCTAAGTAGTGCAAAGAGGTCTCTAGT
>JARVGW010000357.1:11342437-11353417 GCA_031762495.1 Anablepsoides rubrolineatus | reverse complement strand
TTTTGTTATTTTTCAGTTTAGTGGCTCAGCAGGCTACAGGAAGACTAATATTTTTTTGTAACAGTCATTTTTTCTCATCACTGTTGTGGCAGAATGATATTTATACGTGCCCCTGTCGGCTTTGATTTGCAGCTTCAAAAAGGGTCGCTCGACTAATTTGGTGAAATAAAACCTCACGTGGCTGAAACTCTGTGTAAAAAAAAATAATTAGTCATTTGTTGCTAAACACAACAGTTTATCTTCTTTCATTGTAATATTTTATAATTTTTATAAATCATTGGAGCAGTTATGACACTGCTGAGTCTTTTTTTTTATTATTAGGCAACTATTTACTTTTTATGCCACAAATTTGGCCAATTTTTATTCCCCCAAAACAATCTGCTCCTATGTTACTCAATAGATTTTTAATTTTCCAAACAAAACACTTCATTCTGTTGGTGTCTTAACATCCAGAATGTTCCTGTTACTGTTTCTTTGCAGGATTGGAATCAAAAGGCTTTACACATTTGGATGAGTGTTACAGCACAAATACCCCAGATCCATAATCACACACTTGGCAGGCACGGGGAGTAATTTACTTAAACTGAGCCTCCCTCATTTGCATACAAAGATGTCTCTCTTGCATAACTGCTCTATAATGAAATTAGCATGCCGTATAGAAGCCCTTGGAGAGGTCTTATTATACTGCAGCTACATGTTAATACTTAAATGCTTTCTGTCGGTGAACTCCTCCTCGATGGCTGTCGGTGGTACGATCAGTCTGAGGAATCAGCCCCTATACCGTCACACCCACTCAGCTTCTGGCTCTTTTTGCTTTAGCCAATCTCACATATATTTGTTTTTAATCTAACATAGAGTTTAATCTCCCACCAACACCATTTCATCCATTCCTTAAGTCACATGTTTCTAAATGTGTTTGTTTCCTCTGGTGTCATCCTCCGTATCAGCTGATAGTTGGCCCTCAGGGTAAACTGAGTCATACTTAGTGAGTCCCTTCCTGTAGTTATCAAGGACACACAGCCCCCATTATGAGGAGAAGCGTAGTGCTGTCACAGATTTAACTCTGAAAGGCCATGACTTGCCCTTGGCTGATGTTAACATTACTCTCAAATGTAAACCTGATCTCTCGTGTCAAGAGAGTCCTAATACGTTTCACTTCAGTGTGTTGTGGGGAGAAAATTACCGAGGACCTCCTGTGATTTTTAACTCACAGCAGCTCTGTTGTGCTTTGGGTTTGATTTGTAAAACGTCTAAAACAAACTAATTACATACGTTTATATGGTAATTTTATGCTTTTATATGTAAGTGTTCTGCGGTGGGAGTGGACGACTTTGAGTGTCAAGTGTTTCATTGATTTGAGCAATCTGCATGTAAATGTGCAGAATCAAGACTGCAGAAGAGTGATAGAGAAATATTTCAAGAAATACAACTATTAAAGGCTCAGTTGGTAGAGCTGTTGCCTCTCAGCCAGAAGGTTAACGGATTGAATCCTAGCCAGGGTCGCTGTGAGGAGTTAGTAAGTTCTCTCTGTGCACTCTCCGGGTACTCTGGTTTCCTCCCACAGACCAAAAACATGAACACTTGGCTAACTGCTAACTCTATATTGTCCTTTAGTGTGAGTGAGTTTGTCTGTGTCCCTGTGATGGACTTTTGACCCGTCCGGGATGTACCCTGCCCCTCGCAGTGGCTGCTTTACATGACCGCCAGTGACCTCCATGACCCTGAAAGGTAGAAGCAGATAAAAGATGATGGATGAATGAAATTTCTTAAAGGAAGGACTTTTGATGTTAGCATTTTAGACTAAGACTATTTTATGTTTAGAAATGACAGCTATACTGTGAGATGTCACCCTCAAAGTATGTGTTGTGAATGACACTTGGCTACTGCCACATCAAATTTTAGCTCAACTGCTGTAACACTGACTAAGTTATTTCTTCTTTTTTTCAGTGTAAGTGGGGTGGCTAAAGTTACAGCTGTGACAGCCAATTAAAATTTAAATAAAATGTATTTATAGGATGACGAGATAATTTGCGAACAGACCTCTAACAGTTTTTGCTAAAGATATAAACAAAGATACCATTCATAAAGTAGCAATTGGAGTATGTGCTGTGAATGACTCTCATCTATTACCACACCAAATCTCATGTCAATAGCCGTGTTTCCATCCAATTTTAATTCAGATTTTAAGTGAATTTTTAACAATTTCGCAAAAATGTAAAAAACAGTGTTTCCATCTTTCCTAATGCGCATTAACTCTTTTTCGAAACAACTAAAACCACCTCAAGCGAGTGTATCAACTTTCATGTGAATCAGAGGAAGTTTTTTTGAATCAAGCCGTTTCCATCCAGCTTTTTCTGATGCGATACTTCTTAATGCGCATCAAGAAACGTTGATGGAAACACGGTTATCTGTAAAAAACTAACTGAATTATAACCATTTCTGTGTTTTTTCTAAGGTCATTTAGCTGTGGTGGCCATCATGCTGATGCTGCTATTTGCTCTCAAACATATTTTTATTTGATGTGAACAGACAGAGAAGGGACTGCAGTGTATAGGTTTATAATCGGTGTTCACATTAGCTGCTATGAAACATTTGAGCCTTGAGCTGTTTTAAATCAATTTGCTTTATTTAATGGGGCTAGCTGCTAGCCCATCCATCTAGTCAGGAGTCAAATGTCCACATAAGCCTATTTTAAAATATCTAACTCATTGCTTTAATATCTGGTAGCCCATAATTGTCATGTGTTTGCTTTTTTATTGTTTGTATGAGCTTATCTCAGTACTTCTGCACATTAATTATTTTTCAAAGCAAGTTAAAAAGAGTCTAAATTTAGAGCCTTTTATTTGACAAAAAGGACACTGTTTCCAGCTCCAGGTCAGTCTGTGCTTCAGTTGAAGTGTACCTTGGTGTTTTTGGTTAATTTGGACTAATGTTTGTACTCAAAATGACATCGTTAGCCATGAGTCACATCATACTCTCCTCAGGCCACCCTTTGGGTACAAAACAGTAACCGTTCTCTAAATAATTTGTCTGAAATATCTACTTCTAGGGATGAAATGATAACTTCTGGGCAAGAAGTCGGGGTACAATTTGACAGCAGTAAGATTTAGGCAGCACTCCACTTGAGCTTTTTTCCAGACTATATTCTGTCCATGTGGACTGCAAAACTCTCATCCAGGAGCATTTTATACCTGGAGCTGTATGCAAGTGAACATTTTTAGTAGTTTGGGTGACATGTAGTTTAGCACCCGCCACTGGCCAAATGCGGGTAAAATTATGAAGTGGCGTGTAGAACAACAAAAAAAAAATAGCATTCAAATTGTGCTACTGACCTTTTTCAAAAACTCAGTTTCGTTTTTATTTTGCATTTCAGAGCCTTTGGGATGTTAAAAAACAATAAATAGCCTTAAACAACCATCTTCCAACCCGCTCTGCAAAGACTGATTTTATTAAATGTAGGAGATAATTTTACCACACGTAATTTATTTGTAAGGTAATTTAGTTTTTTTTTTTTTTTCACCTTGAAAATAACTATTTAATTAGGCCACAACTTAATTAGGCCACTAAGGACCACGAATTGTCTAAATGTCTCCGTGTTCCAGAAACAAAAAAATAGTGGCTGGTAAAAGGTTTGAGTGGCCGGTACAAAACCTTTTCTACCAGGCACTGTGGCTGGTGGGGAAAATTTTTAATTTCCACCCCTGCCTGTAACACTAATGGATAAATACAATTTATGTTTTGAAAGATGATAACGTACTGAAAAACAAAAGCAAACTAGAACTGCTAAGCAGTTATGACCGGGGTCCAAGCCTGTGTCATGTCCACCTTGGCCCATGTCGTCCTGATCACATTGTTGATGTGTGCATCACAGAGTTGTAACATGAGGAGTTTACTTGAGACCCTAATATCTTAAATAGATTTAGGTCTCAGAAAAATGTCACTTCATATCCATTTGTCATCTGTTGCCTTCTGTTCTGTCTTTTTACTGGGAGCTCCATTATTAACATTCATAAATCATTATATCAACTGTGCCTCCTCTGGACTTATCCAAACCATTTTAATCTGGCCATTCTAACATTACCTCCTAGTTGTTCATCTGTATTGTTTTATTATAATTCCTGGGACTCTTTCTGCACCTTTTTACCACACTTCCACTTTTCCTGGATAGACTACTTGTAGTGTAACTGTCCAAGTAATTAGATTTGTAATATTTAGCGTGTTGGGGGCTGAATAAAATGGCAACAAACATCACAGGTAAACCATTTTTAATACATACATACGTACGTACGTACGTACATACATACATACATACATACATACATACATACATATGTGTGTGTGTGTGTGTCTGTGTTCGTATCTGCATGTAATGGTTTGTAGTTATGTACTTCCTTTTGTGGGAGCTTCTGTCCTGTCATTGAACGGGCCTCTCATGCTTCTTTTCAGCTGCGTTACCCTGCTTCCGCGGGCTTGGACCCCTAAAAACATGCTGCTGAGATGAACAGTTGTTGATGTATTGATATATATCGCTTGCACAGTAACAGGTAGTGATGACAAAGTAGAATCCCTGAATGTAAACAGAAAATTGCTACAATGGTTAACACACAGTAGTGAACAATCACAATTTTCTTCAGATCATTTTGAGTCATTATCAGATACTCATAAAGTCAGGGTTCAAATACTAACTTTTCAATAAAGTTCTCTTTTTTAGAGTTCCCATTTGTTGTCCCTTCCAATTATTCTTAGATGTCTTTTTGTTAATTTTGTCACATCAGTTATGTCACAGACACTTTGTTTTCTTAAAGGCCATTGTGGGAAAAATGTTGCAAATTAGCATTTTTTGCTCTAAACACTTACACACCCAGGAAAGCTTTTTTGATGAACTAGTTGTTAGATTTGTATCTGCCTCTGTCAAATAAACCTTGCATATGCACTGCCTATCAATGAGATTGGAAAATTGTTGCACAATACCACCTAAAAAAATCACTAAAAAAATTTCAATTAGTGATGTTCATCTTTTTTGTAATCTTCACCTATAATTTGTCGCAGGGCAATGAGATGTAAGAGCTTCTGTTGAGACAGGAAAATGTATCTGATGTAAAAATTTTGGGGCTTTAATGTGTAGGTGTCACATTTTAAAATAAAGAGCAGGCTATTAAACTGCACTGGGTGATTAAAGTATATTACCATAATAATATAACATTTTCTCCATCAGATTTCTTTGGTGGCTGACATTCTAATAGTTGCCTTTTATCTGAAATATTAAGTGCCATATTTACAAAAATGAGTTTGAATGACTTAGTTGGAGAATTGAAACATGAATCAATTTGTCCAAAATAATTGCAATGATTTTGTAAGTGGGGCGGCTTTATTAACTTTTTGTTCCTTTTAGATATAATATGCGTACTTGGTTACAATGCATATAACACAATGCTCAACCCAGAATGCATTGCGTACCTAAAGACATGAAGTAGTTCAAAAACTATATATGAAAGATATTTTTGCTCCTAATAAAATATGAGTATGATTTTTATGACACATTTTTACTAGAAGATGTTCGTAAAAGCATATCAGGGGCTATAGGCCTTTTATTAGATGGGTTTCATTTAACTAATTTACTTAATATACAATAAAAAATACAAGTTATGAATGTTTTTATTGTTTTCTTTGCTGGCTTAGAGCCAACATTTTCTTCAAGGACATAAAAGTAAATGTAAATGTGCTGCTTTGCGTATAACAGGATGATAAGATACTCTATAGTCGTGGAAATGGTCTTGAAATATCTTCTAGGTCGCAAACATTGTACCGTCAATTGGTTTATTAGAGTTAAACTTCTGTTGAACTAAATGTTTTATAGTAACTGCAACAAAAACAGAACAAGTTGTTCTTAATTCAGTTAGATCTATAAGGACTGGTTTTCCTTTATGTCTTGAGCTGAAGCAGGCTCTGCATTGCAAATAAAAATGAATTACTCTGCTGGAGCTGAATCATGTCAAGCTTTGTCACCAAAATCACTTATTAAACTCAACTGTTCATCACAAGTGCAAAATTAAGGTGGAATAGCTCTGAAAGAGTGACAAAATCCTGCTCCGGAAACAAATATAATGGATTGTGATTAATGACTAGGTTTATGATGTTTAACAAAGTAATCAAGATAATTATTCCCGACACAATCAGCCGCTCCTACATCTATTGTGCGTCTGATTATTGATGGCTCCTTCAGCTGATTAAAACTCTTGTGCTTTATTTTGATAACATTGAAGGAATCCTGAGAAGGTTTTTTTATTGTGTTTTGACATAATGAGACGCCATCAAACACTGTATTCTGACACAAAGAGGAGGACTGGGGAGGAGACGGGTGAATTGACACGTTGACAGCTTCTCAACAAGGCACAATCAGAGCCGCACTTCATCATATTTAAATCTCCGGGAAGGTCTCCGCGGAGCATTACCTGCTGCGTTGTTTCCATTACGGACCCAATTATCCGCCTCGATCAATAGCAGCTCACAGCGCCTAAATACTCAAAAAGTGGCTTTGTGATGGAATGATCTATTGTCTCAGGTTTCCTTTAAAAACTTCCCCTGGAAGACGTTGATGTCCTCAAAAGTTTGCTTTAGTGGTCGCTTCACTCTTAATAATCCTTCAGGGGTCCGGGTGGGTGGGGAGTAAGCAAATACGGCAGATGAGTAAAGGAGGACGTGTTCTGTGGGCCATTAGTGGAGGTGAGAGGCCTGAAAAGCGGAACATTGTCTGAATATTGCTCTTGGTCTGACCTCCAGATTCTCAGCTCAATGAATTTAGACACCCTACTGTGTTTCTATTGTGATTATTGACTGAGTTTCACAATGAGAAGTTATACATTGAATAAGTTCTAATCAGTAAACTGTTTTGATTGCCTTTTGCTATGGAAGGTTGGTAATAATGTATTTGCCTGTGTGTATTCATTTGTATCTTTGTGAGTAAAATATCTCAGGAACCACTGAACACATTTAATTAAACTTCAAATTGGAAATAGATTACAGTCTAAAACTAATTGATTTTTGGTGTTGGTCAGATTTAAGATGTTCATAATAGATAAAGGCCCTTTTATGCTATAACAGCTGAGACAACTTATGCTGAGGTATGGGGGAAAACATCTCAAACACACTGGTCTAAGTTGCAGAAGTTAGGTTTACGTTTTGAATAAGTTACCACTACGCTGATATACAATAGTATAAGTTGTCGTATGCCAAACCTATATGGTAAAAAAAGAGTTTTCACCATATGTCAGGGTGTTTGACAAAACTTTCATACATTGACATAAGTTCTTTATTACATTATAATGTGGGTCTTAATGAGTTGAACCAATATTTAATATAAAAGTTACTTATCCAGAACTTCTCTATCTTATGCATTTGTTACACAAATATATATCGTTTTTTACTTACAAGATTGGTGTAGCTTGTGTTGAACTGATGCACAACATGTTGGGTGTATTGCAACAGTCATTTTACATCATTAGAGCAATATTCTGCATATTCCAGCATGTGGAACATCATTTTCATAAGTTGCCATAAGTTGTCCAAAATGTTAGCGCTGTCCCACACACATTGAACACATCAAATACAGGCATTGTTCCAAATTGTTGTTGTTGCAACTTTCTGTATTTATAACTTTTCAACCACAAGGGATATTGCAAATCTGATGGTGGAAATCAGTTTTTGAGATAATTTTGGTCTTGATTGATATGATAAAGGACCTCCTTCCCATTTAATTATTATTTTTTTTAATCCAGTACGGTGGCTGTCATGATGGCAGCCATGTTTCGGACATAGCCTAAAATATACGTAGTGTAGGTCCCCTCACCCATTACTTGTTGGGGTATTATTTCATTTCATTTCTTTATTTTAAAGGACAATGCACATTAATCAATAATCTGTGAATATATTTGCCTGAATCACAACAGCTAAATTTCATTCGTTCTGCAGAGCAGATAAAGAAATTAACCATTTATAAAACAAGTACACAGAACAGTCAAAATTTAACACCGTTCAACAAACACCTCTGACTAGACGGTACACAGTTGAATAAATTTACGAATTAATGCATGACTGATTTTCTTTAAGCCAAACTTTAAGTTTCTTTTTAAAAGTGGAATAACTGTCATTTCATTTTCCCTTTTTTTCATTTCTGAAATAATAGGGTGTCCTGAATCTTTTGACTCACCTTGTACTTTTGTTTTATTACAACTCATTTTCAACCTTTTTATATTTTCAACAATGACTAAAAATAAAAGATAGGTAATAAAGATTTTTTTTAATCATCCACCTTTTATTAACTTGAAGCACATCTTGCTTCAATTTCTATGCTTGTTTAGCTTCATTCTACTTGATTGTTCCAAAAAAGGTCAAAATATAATTTGGTTTCTTCAAATTTTGAGTGATTGGTCTTTGAAGCCACATTAGTAACACAGCTCGATGTGCGCTGAAGCGTGTTTGCTGAGTAGATGATCAATAGACCAGTTCATTGCAGACTGAAATATCCTAACAGCTGGATTTTATGCTGCATTCACTGACAGACTTTTCAGTTCTCCATCATTAAGTGGTGGAAAGCCAAAAAAAAATGCAACACTGAAATCAGCATGTCTGTACAGTTTTAAATAAATGCATTAGTTTATTTTTTGCTCCATTGTTTCCATACTATAAATGCTAAATTACATTTTTACACATTCTATATTGTTTAAAGTTTATAAAATTTAAGACATTGCTTGAAATTAAACCTGTAATCTCCATTCCATTTTACCTTTTTGATATTTTCTAAAGGAATGTGTAATGGGGATGTTTGAACTATAATTTCACTAAAAGTCAAATATTATAATGATCTCGGGTGTCATTTTTCTCAGTAAATTGTATCTATTCAGCTTCAATTCACAGATCATCTCAGAATACTTTGCATAGTAATGTGTAGACCTATTATTCTGATTGCATTTCCTTTTTAACATTTCTGGTGTGCTCACGTAGAGGAAGAAACTGAAATGAGCTCAGCTTCCTGCAGCCATTAACAGGAAAGCTGAGGTAAAAGGACTTGTGTTGCACTTTGTTGTGTTTTGTAGAAGATACATTACTTTGAATATTAACTAGGCAAAGAAAAGTAACACAGGTCGACAAAGATCTAAAAATAAAATACGCCTTTTTTATGCATTTTGTTGTTCACCTTTTACCCTGCCACTGAAAGGTGAAAATGTTTGGTAATTTTTTGCCTGTGTTTGTTAATTATCTCATTAACCATTACACAGATTGGAAAATAAATTGTTCAGGACTTAATCATAGATTGTACATCTACAACAGATTTACTTTCAGATTTAACCCAGTTCAAGATGGTCTCCACTGCCAATAATAAATGTCTGTATTTTAGACGGTTCTTTAGATATTGTGTTTATAATCTAGTGTGGTAGTAGCTGAGAGTTATTCACCATACATTCTCAAAGTCACTGTTTGTGGCTTTGCTGTACTGAGCTAAAATATAACTTGGTAGTAGCTGAGTCCCTTTCAGCATGTAGTTTGAGCATGATGTCTCACAGTAGATTGTGCATAATATTTTCAAAGTTTAAACTCTGTTTAAAATAATTTTATTTTAAAATTTGTATGAAAGGCAGTGTAATGTACAGCCCACATTCCTTTTTAAAGAATGAGAAATATTGAATCTATTTTAGGTTTTTGATGAAGATCTTGTCCTGATTTCAAGTTTTTTTTTTATGTTTTACGTTGTATTTGTGAAGAAAATAGTCATTTTCCAATTGCTGTTTTGTTTGTGATTCTTTAAACTTCATTTAGAGTCATTGAACATTTCCAACTAAAACAAGTTTGTTGAAATAGTGTGAAAAGTAAGCAGAGCGGCTGGAGATGTGTTGTTCAGTGGTGTTTTGTGTCTTTGTGTGGATTTTTAAACCAGAGTTTGTTCTGATATTGAGGAACAAGAGCAGTAAATTGGTCTTGTGATCCCACCGACAACAAACTTGGTCAGAAATGATTGGCACGATGGGAAACAAATGGGACTTTCATCCCCTCCCCAGGGGGAGAATCGACAGCGTAATCACGTAAATATCCCAATCCAATTACCTGCAGCCAAAGTGGAGGTAATATTCTCAAGACATTTTTTTAAGGGACAATTCATAACAGGGCATTTGTTTTAGAAAATAAAAGCTGCAGCTCTAGGGTTATTCTAACCCCGCTAAAAGGTTTTCGCCTTGGACCTGCTACTGCAGTTATTTTCTGCTGTCTGTCAGGCTCAGGGCCATCAAACCACCAAACGTGACTGACAGGTGAAAGACGAACGACAGCCATCCCAGTGGAAGTAGCAGACATGATTGGGGGAAGAATGTGTCTGTGTCACGGCCATGAAAAAAAGACACATGGACACTGAAAGCAGCTGAAGGTGTCAAGTTTGATGCATTGGGAAATGTGGAGAAATCCCTTGACCTAATGTCTCTCTCTCTAAGATCTATGACATGCTTTTGTTTTTGATTGTACTAAAATACTGAGTTTGTAGCTTGATTTTGGAGGTTGTAAGGAAAAAACTATGAATTAAGATTCTCATAATATATATTTTAAAATCTTCTATCACATTTATTCCTGAGGTTGCGTTTTCTTTTTTGTACATTAGAGCAGTCATTGTTTGTGTGTCTGTCTGTTAGCAATATATATCACAAACCACTGCATGGATTTTAATGAAACTGTCAAAGTAATGACTGGTTGCACAGCTACAACTGATTAACTTCTATAGTCAAGCCAATTCAAGAGGATCATCACAGCTAGCCAACGCAAAAATGGCTATAGCTCAGACAGTTTACGCAAATGATCGGAGTGGCCATTTTACTCATAAAAAAATTAAAGATATTTAGCAAGGTTCTATTGATCAATTGTTAGGTGTCAGCATTATGACGAGGACAGTATAACAACAAACTGTAATTGAATCAGGAAATGTATTGGTAAATTCATGGA
>JARVGW010000357.1:11302892-11323237 GCA_031762495.1 Anablepsoides rubrolineatus | reverse complement strand
ATCGCTTCTCTATACAGAGAGTCCAGACCCTCGTCCGAAGCAAAGTGAAGGACAAGGGTCTGGTTTTTACCAGGCTATGGCTACACAGACCAGTCCATCTTTATGCTCCCTCTGGATGTACAGAAATCACAGATGGAGCCATCCACCTCCTCATGAGCTTTCTGAAATGAAGCAAGCATCTCATAATCAAAGACCACAGAGCAGATGTTACCACATTTTGGTTGGTTTGCCTCCGTCACCACCTTGCTTAATGAGACTGAGGTGCATCAGGGTGGGCTGGTTGTTAACACCCCCCCCCCCCCCCAACACACACACACACACACCATTGGTAAAAACAAAAGTCACATAGAGGTGTCCAGAAGCCATCTAAGTCCAGCCTGGACAGTTGCAAATACAAGCTTTTGAAACCTCTTCTGAAATGTTTTTTTGGTGAACATTTTCTAATAACCTTTAGAGCGCTCACTGCTATATTTAGTGCTATCAGATTCAATTGGATAGCTAAGGATGGATTTTCACACCAGGTGGGAATGGGGTCAGACTGCTTGACTTCATCTGTTCTGTTAAAGCAGTGATGTGTTATATGATCTGGAGTCTGCACAGGCAGATATCTATTGAAACCCTGTCAATAGATATTATATCATGAGTTCTAATAGACCAGTACCCCATAACAGAATCCTGTAGGAAATGTTCAGCTGCTGGTCATATTAGTGTTGATGCTGGAGAAAAAAAGGATCGCATTGTTTTAATACGCCACCTTGGACTTTCATTTTACTTTATTTGTTCTTTTTTTTTTCCCAGTCGTATTACTCTGGGTGGTAAACATACTTGTACAGTTCAGTGACGTATTTTTAGGGTAGAAATAGCGACAAGCTGCCAAGCTTTAAGACCTTGTTTGATAGACAGTAATTACAACCAGATTATGACCCATACCACAAAGATTCCACAAAGCAGTTGTTTAGAGCTCCTCTTTTCAAGGCTACAAACAAACATCAATGTTGATGTGGTGGGTTACTCAAGCACAAAACTCCTCTTTCTTTCCTAAAGGAAGGGCAACTTCCTGGAGGTGGGGCTGTTGGAAGCAGTAGTGATAAGATCAGCTGGAGCTTCATTGTTCATCAGGACCCTCTGCTACTGTGAGAGTTGAATCATCTTATTGCATCACCCACACATAGGTACTCGGTTATATACACTACAAAGCACAGGCCGAACTAGAAACTTTACCTCCATCTGGGATTTGATTTGTGCTGATGTTGTAGTATGCACTCATTCTTCAGAACCACTCTTTTCCCCAACCCCTTCAGCTTTTCTAATTCCCGTGCACTTCTCACACCTCTTGAACAACAAATTAAACCCAACAGAAGCACCAAGATTAGCAGCACAAATTAGATGATACAGTCAGTTTGTGTTGTCACCTTTATAAACCGGTGCCTCTGTGTAGCAACAACTCTCAGCTAGGGTGTAATCAGATCATCAATCCCTCCAGATGTCTCACTGTATACACTGTCTTTATTTCTTCAGTTTTTTGTTTTTTTACATCATGCTAACTTCCCCCAGTGAACGGCATCACTGTTGCTGCAGCATAGTGATTTGTAGCACCAGCTTTACAGCTGTAATCGTGCAATTTTAGAATCCAATTAGCATTCGTTTCCATATTTATGGAGATCTCCATATATTCTGATCACTAGTGTGTATTTGACGATGTGTATTATTAGCATGGTTGTCAAGTAGAAAGGATATGGGTGTACAAGCCAGGGATAGAGGCTGGTGAAAGATGTGGTTTTGAGTCTTGCTTCCTGTCAAATGAATCCCGGCCTCGGGTGACCTAATTAGGCCGGTAATAAATCAAAGCATCCCACAAGGCGCTGGCATTCTGTTGATGTGAGATATGTCGGTGACCCTCAGGGGGAGGCCTGGGCCAACCTTCATCATTTCCACTCAAATCAAGGTTAACAGGGAAAATCAAGGACCGTATGCAAACTTGAATGTCTTTTTTTGGTGGAGGGTTTAACTAAATTAACCCAAGTTTAAGGCAATGCAACCAGCACAGCAAAGGCTCCCCAAGTCCCAATCACGAACAGGCTGAAGCCACACACACACACACACACACACACACACACTGCCTTTGGAAGATTCATTGGAACAACACAACAGGGCGGCAGGTTGACAGATGCGATGGCCCTCACGCTCTCAGAGAGGAGAAAGCGGAGAGGGAATTCTGCAGCTCTGATAGGCCAGAACCCCCCCAAACTGAGTCCTACATGAAATGTCCAGCTGCTGGTCATATTGGTGTTGAGATGAAGCTGACAGACTTTGGAGGATGGAGCTCAGTGGAGAGAATACTCTCTCTGTCTGTCTCTTTCCTCTCTTCCTCACCGTCTCATCTGTTTTGAGAGGCTCCCGGTGGGGTTATGAGTTGCTGGATCAGAATTATCTGTCATGTAGATAATAAAATGTGATGCTTAAGTAATTGTCATGTTCAGTATATCTCACAGCCTGCCATTATGCTTCACAATGCTTTACTTTGCATTGTCTGATTTGCAGATTGTGGTGACTGTTGCACTATAAATCATTTTGATTTGAGTATTGAAGTGTTTTTCAATCACATTAAACTCAGTTACAACTTCTCGATTATTGGTTGTTTTTGGTGTTGTACCTAGAGATTGTGACATGTTAAATAATTCTTAATGTAAATGTACTTTTCTAATTTGGCACAAAAGGTTAACTTTATTCTCTGCTCAACTTCATCCACACTTGAGTTGCATGATATCAACAAAACGTGTTCTGATATATATGTATATTATATTATACATAAAATAATGATATAGTGAGAAACCCACGTTTCCTCACTCTTCCCCATCTCTCCCAACATTACAATGTTCACAACACTCTTTGTACTTTAGAATCATTGACTCTACCATTAAAACCAGGTGGGGGTCTATTTGATGGACTTAATAAATTATCAGTTAGCAGAATATGAATGTAAGGCATTTTGAGTGCATATGATTTATTGCAGTCCAAGCAGTCCTTTGCAATTAAGATATTAAAAAAGGAATTAATTTTCAGTACTTTGTACATAATGTTTATGATTTTTAAAGCCTTTGGACTCAATTGTATGTGTTTTTAATATCTGATTACTTGAATAGTAATTGTTTATTTAAAAAGGAGATTACTGGTAAGCATTTAAACTCTTGACTTGTTAACTGGTAACTAGCTTCTCAACAAGATTTACTAGGCAGTGGTGTGAGGACTGCTGCCTCACCAGTGACATGAAGGCTGTTACAGTAAATACAGTACATATTAATGTGGATACAAGGTGAGTCAAAAGTCTCAGGACACCCTTTTATTTCAGAGTTGAAAGGGAAAACAAAATGCCTGTAAACACCAGCAAGTAATAAGCGAGGGAAATGTCCAGAACATAGCCACTTTTTAGAAAGCCACCATATTGGTTCAAAGTAAAAATTTTCCAGTGGAAAGGTGGTCATTTTAGTAGGTAAGATAATACAACATTTATATAGTACTTTTCAGCAGCAAGCGACACAAACTGCTAGAATATTGAAGATGGCCAATGGATCAGATTTGCAATCAGATTTGAAATATCTCCATAAAAAATATTAACACAAAACATTGTTCTGAAATGTAATTTCATTGTGCTCTGTACAATGACAATAAAGATCTTATCTTATCTTATCTTATCTTAAAAACAACTAGGATTGTTGCCTGTGATGTACAGCAATTGGACATGTTCAGTGTGCTGACCCTGGTGCCACAAAAGATATTGCAAATCAGATTGTGGCAATCCATTTCTGAGACAATTCTGGCTTTCTTTATGCTACATGACCACTGTCCCATTGGGAATATTTGGGCATTGGTCCACATGATTTTTAAGAAAGTGGCCATGTTCTGGACCTTTCAAATTTTAGAGTTTACCAAAGTCTTTGCTTGACACATGGCCTGTTGAAAAATATTTACTTACAACTTGATGACTTGACAGACAGAATATGACTTTTTTTTAAACTTTTTAATTTTTATAATGATGTTACCAGTTATTTTCTATACTTTCTTTTCCCATTGTACCAAGCTGTAATAAACCATGACCCTCATATCTTTGTTCCAAACCGTAACATTGGTGAATTGTTACGTATCTAACAAACATTCATGTTATTTAAACTGAATTATACTTCAGTATTGTTTAAAATTTACCAGACTCTTATGCAATAATACATTTCATCAATAAATAATGAATTAAGAAAATTACCAATGACACAATTCACACAAGGGCACAAACATCAAGAGTTTAAACATATTCAGATTACTGTACATAAACGCATTGAGGCAAAGAAAACCCTGCTTTGATGTTCTTAATTTATCGCCTCATTCCATAAGAACCCTTTTCTCTAAATGTCTGTGCGACCACCTTTTAACCACTTAAGCACTGGTTTGTGATGTCTTTCATTTTCAGGAGCAAGGCTGGGCTGGTAACCGTACATTTGATGCAGAGGGGGCAGGACTTTATTTTAATCCCCATTTTGTGATAAAACTCTATGTTGTCTTTGAAGTCTTAAGAAATGGGTGACATCTATTGGTGTTTGGATGACAGGGCTAATAGAATGCACGGCTAATGCTTTAACCTTTTCACAGTTTGTTTTCTGTTTAAAATCCTTATGAAGTCACGCTTGGGTTGGAAATAAAATTTGTCACATAAATTTCAAGCTTCCATTGGAAACGTTTATGTTATGTGATTTGCTGTGAACGCTACTCCTACTTTACTGAATCATGCAGACAAACACAAGCTGGCAAATATACACGTTTGCTCATAAAGAACCATTTAACTTAGGGCTCTAAGAGTGAAACCTAAGAACATTAGCGTCAATAAAATAACACAAATATTGATTTAGCCTTTAGAGCAATCTTCAAATCTGTTTTACAAAATAAACAAGAAGTGGCAAAAAAGTCTGCAATGTGAAATGATATGAGCTAAAGTCACAACTTTAGCTATTGAGTCCTGAGGGTTTGTAACAACTGTTGTTGAGCCTTAATGATGCTGGATGTCAAATGAAGCTGCAGGGGAATCATGCTTTCTTCACACAAACAATCTTGTTTTTCACAAATGCTCAAGGTCAGGAGCTGCATGTGTGGTGCCGCCCCCTTTCATTCTCCTCCACCAAGCTGGAAACTTTCAGACTTTGTTAATTATGCAACAAACAAAGTCAAATGAGACAGAATATCTGTATTTGAATTAAAACAATGTGAAAAATTGAGACAAGAAAATGATTTACATGAAAGACTAAACTAAACACTAAATAAAACCAGAAAATATTCAGTAAACACAGGGCTGAGTGACATCTGCGATTTGGTGATGAAGCTGAAGCAGAGCTTTTAATGTTGAAATAGTTAAAAAGAACTTGGAGAGAATACTAGTTAAACAAGATGAAAGCCAAGATAAAAGTAAGAAACAGTACCAACAGCAACAGTAGCTGAAACATAAAATAGTAAACTGTAGTTAAAAAAAAACATATTTAAAAGCTGAAACTAACAAACAATAGCTAAAATATGCTACATAAAACAGTTGTTAAAAGATAAAACTAGCAAATCATGACTAAAAGATCAAACTTAAAAGCTAAAATCTGAAACTTGAAAGCAGTAACCAAAAGCTAATATTAACAAACCATATAAGAATAAAGTAATAAAACAGTAGCTTAAAGCTAAAACTAGCAAACCAAAGATAATATATTAAGCTAACTTAACAGTACTAAAAAGCCAAAAAAATAGCAAATTAGTGTAAAAGACAAAACAATGTAAAAAAAAAAGTGTACGTAAAAAGACAAATGTGTAAAACAGTAACTAAGATATCAGCATAGTGGCTAAAAACTAAATTAGGCATTATATGTGGGTAGGTTTAATATATTCATCTCTGTGAAATCTACTTCAGCATATTTGCTAACTTTAAATGGACTGAAGAGAGATCACTGTAGTTTATGCAGATCTATTTATTTATTTAAATAAAGGTAAATCTTTTAAAAAAGTATAAAAGTGACAAAACCCAGAGGGTTTAGCACAATATCACTGACTTGAGCTCATTGTTCATATATATACTGTAATACGTAAAGTAGATGGAATTATGATTGCAACAATATGGAAGAAACACTATTTTCCTGAAAACAACAGTGTGAATGTTAACTCAGCATTTATATCCTCTACTTTTGTCAAGTTATTTTATTGCTGCTGGATATTGTTTTGAATGCATCAATATTTAAATGAACAAAGAGCATCACACAGTAAACTCTTAAACTTGTGGATTTCTTTGCATGATTGAGTGTCTCTCTTGCAGCAGGAGTGACTCCTCTGGAGCTGTTAGGAAACTAGAAGTAACACTGAAAACGCAGGTGGTTCAGTGTTTTAGTGTTTGTTTCACGTGAAGTAAAGTTTAATGTGACTTCCTATGGGCTGCACTGAGTTTGACAAATTAGGCTCTTAAGAATGTATTTGTCATGGTGAAAACTTAAGCGGATGGAGTTTGCTCTCCTATAGGGAGCGTAAACAAGTCCCCGTGGTTGCCAAGCCCCTCCCATGTGGCTCTGATTGACAGGTTCTGGCAGCAGGGTCCTCCAGGCAGCAAGTCTTAAACACGGTGCTTGAAGCCACAGAGTCCCAGAACCCAGGGCTATACCAGCTGCTGTGCAGACATCCCTCTGTGGTGCTTCCTAAGTAGCTGCATGTGCACGCTGGAGACTTGGTTTGGTGTGTGTGTGTGTATGCTATTTGGTGTTTATGCCTGCATTTATCATCTTCCTGTGAGGCCAGTTTTATGTGTGTGTTTTCTTTTTATTTTAAGCAAAGAGTAGAGAACATCACGGCCAAGGCAGTTCAGGGTGTTTACTTTTCATTATGATGTTTTATTTAACCACGTCTCTGCAAAGAATGAGGGTTTCCATTAATTACAAGCAGGGTTCTCGCTGTGGGTTTTAAGCCTTTTATGCCCTTGCATTTTTCTTCTATTGACAGGTAAATGAAGTCTGTTTGGTTCGGATTCTGCAGACGGCAATGGATCGTGTTATGTCTGCCATTACCGATGATTATCTTTGGATTGGCTTGTTTTTCGGCCGCCTTGCTTTGTTTATCCTGTTTATTCAAAATCCAAGTCATTTAAAAAAGTGGTTATTTCGAGTTTTATCTAAACCCAGTCAAAAGCACAGATAAAGCACCCTTCAGGACTTAGCCATTGTCCTAGAGCTGTTTTCTCATTTTTTTAGGGTTTGACATTTTTAACAGTGAATATAAAAATAAAGCTCTGTCAAAACCAAAAATCAAAACAACTTTTTCTATTTGCAGATATAGAATGTGTTTTCAACCAATGAGTTATAACAAGGAAGTCAGAGGAATTGATACGATGGCCCTTAAAAATAATCTGAGACCTCTAGCAAGTTCTGGGTCTGCCCCAGGGTTGCTTTCTAACGGAAGATGCCTGGAAAACCTTCAAAGTCTGTTCAGGAGGCATCTCAGGGTTTCCCCTACATGTAATTGATTGTGGCACACCGGCAAGGCAAAAATCATAGCCGCCACACTTTCATAATAAAGTTTTTTTTCATTTTTTTAATAATAGTACTATATTAGGTTAAAACAATGTAAAGCGTATCATATATATTCATATCCTATATTTGGGCTGTTATACTAACCATAATCAGACTTTGAAACCCTATTTAAACACCAATGAAAAGTTAAGATATTTTATTTTGAAAAGCCAACACCGCGGGTTCTTGTGCGCAAAGCAAAGGCTGTGTGTTGTCCTCACAAAGTTACCATGCATGCATGCATGCATGCATGCATGCATGCATGATGTGACGCGCGATGAACACTGTCTGATGCAACAGCTTTGAGCTACTTTTTCATTTCAATGAAAACACGACAGGTGAAGTTATATAATTACTCTGATACAGCAAGAATCACCAACACAGACCCCCGTGTGACTAGGAGGGCTCTGTTCATGTTTTAAAAATAGCTCTGATCAGCAGCGAAGCAATGAGCTAATGTAGCTAATGTAATATCCATCAAAGTGGGCGGTAATAACTACTGGCCCTTTAAGGACAATCATAACGCTCATGTGGTCCTTGGTGAATTTGACACCCCTGCCTTAAATTGTTCAAATAGACACAAATTGCACAGGAGAACTCTATCATGGACAGTCAGATGGAGCCATGCTCCCTTAAATGCCCATAAGATTATGTTGGTTGAATGCAACTGGTATCACCATAGCAATATTTAATAATATTAAGCCTAATCTGTGTGTACCATACCATGCAACAATTTGCACTAAAGTTTTCTTCCTTTAAACACAGAACTTGTATCTGTGTGGTTTCGGTGTACTTTGACTTTTTTTTTTTAATAATTTCTGATTCATACCTTAGGTTAGTGGTTCTCAATTCCTGTCCTCAGGGCCCATTCTCCTGCGTAATGTTTCCCTGCTTTGGCACACCTGCTTTAAATGAATTTGAAACTTGAATGAGTGATTGACATGCTTCTGCACAACTTAAAGACCTGCTGATGAGCAGGGAAACAACTAAAACATGCAGGATAAGAAGTCATGAGAACTGGAACTGAGAACCACTGCCTTAGGTCTGGTTGTAGCTGCTTGTGGTTGAAGATGGCCAATTTCATTCTTTAGTTCTGACTAAATAGCATAAAGTATCAGCTAAAAATATGAATGAAGCATTTGGTAAGCTAAACATAACCTGCATTTGATATCTGTTATCTGAAAACTAATTCCCTGCTGAAGTAAATGAAACTTCTCATCCCTTTAGTTTCTTTTCATATGTATTGTAGCATTTTACCTTCATCACATATAGGATTAGATGCTGTAATTGTTGTTGAGATCAGCCTCAGCTGTGGCCTCTTAAGCGCTAGCGGTGATTCTCGCTCCTCTAGATTGGAGTCACGACGGCCTCAGGTAATCATCTCCATGGTCTGTTGCATTCTGAGCGAAAGGCCAGACATTTTTTTCTCCAGCTGTAGTGTTAAGCCACAGCAGTGTAAACACATTGAGTCACAGGAGTCACAGGAGGACGCCATCCGCTCAGCGGGTGATCCAATTACCTGAGCAGCGATTGGAGGTGAGGGGGAAATGCTGGCAGTGGTTAGCACTCACCGTGGTACCCTGGAGACAGACAGACAGGCTGACTTTCCTATCCCCACACACACACACACACACACACACACACACACACACACACACACACACACACACACGAGCATGCAGAGCTCCGGCTCCGTTCTGCACCAGCTCAGTGAACCTTCAGGTCTCTGTTGACCCTCAGGGCGCAGATCTGTCTGCGTGTTCTTTCTGGGAGAACTACCGCAAGTTTCTTAAATGTCACAAACTCTTACATGTGTAGTTCTGAGGAAAAGACTGTGCAGATAAAAAATCAAAGAAAATAAAGCTACGCTTTTCTATGTGGCCAAAAAAATGTTTCTTAAGCAGAACTATGGAGTTACACAGAACAGCAAGAGTGAGCCTTGACCATGTGACCGTGTGATCTACTGCAGCAGTGACCATAAACCTGTGGGCCAGGAGTCTGGATTTATCATTACTCTACATATTGACAAATAATAAACAGTAAGGGCTGATTATGTAAAATTTGTAAAAAAAAAAAAAAAATGTTAATGATAAAAACATATTTTTTGTGTGTGTAAACTAAACACAGAATATAAAAATAGCAAAAAGCTGTGTGAGTTATAGATTTACCAAAGGAAGAGAACAGGAAAATGAGTCTTATTTCACATATAAACAAGTTTTATCTTATTTATTTTAATGTGATTGTGATCTGATCAGAACTGAAGCTACAAATGTAAGTTTATGTAGTATGCACACAGTGTAAAGTAATATGATGTTTTACTATTTTAGGTTTCTATTAGACAAACTGGGCTTGCTTCAGATCTAGTTTAAATTATCGTTTTTTAAATATTTTCCTTCAGCAAAATGGCAGATATTTTGCTAACAGAGATACATAGACGTTGCAATAATATGCTCACTGGTGAGCTTGTTTGTATGTAAAAAGGCACAAAGAGCGTCCTCTACCTCCTAAAAAGCTCCAAGCAGCAACATAGATTTCACAAACGGTAACAGCTGTTTTTAAAATCACATTTTATTCATTTTATTTCACAATTTTTTTTTTAGTTGTATTCATGTTATTATTTTCAAGATGTCGAGGAGCTCCATAGCTGTCAGTGTTTCTTTGAGGCCTAGAGTAACTATAAAAGTTTTCTGATGACCTACGGCCCACCGGTGTGATTGCTCTCCTGCAGACTCCTTCAACTCTTTTTTTTTCTTTCTTTTTAGTTTTATTTATTTTTTATGTTGCACCAGTAGCAGTTGCATTTTTTATTTTTTATTTTTCCCTCAACCTGGCCGTACAGCAGGCGCCTGTGCTCGTGCCGCTCCTGATACCTCTCCCACCGGGGCTGGAGCACAATTAGCTCTGATTTCATGCTTTGTGGAATCAGCTTGACCCAGAACTTGGAGGTCTGCAGAGCAGTCCTGACATCAGATACACCGTTACAAGCCAACTAGATTCCCAAATCAAGTGTTAAAGTTTGGGACATTCTGTGTTTTCTGTTGCTGAAATCAAAATATTCTGTTTTCATGACTGGTTTGTAACAATATGTTTAAAATCTTTTTAGTATCTTATTGAACAATAGATATTTGTAGGGTCAGGAAACACAAGCTCTCACTAGGTCAGGGCTTTTCAGCTGGTGGTCTGTGGGTGACTTTAATCCAGCCTTTATTTCATTTTTAGATTTGAATGTCAAATAGTGTCTGAGTGACAATCCTGCTATGATGATCTATGATACCTCAGTCTTCCTGTCAATGACTCCAACTAGATTTTAAGTCACAGAAAATTGATTTTAAATAAATTAGAATCTAATGTATTTATCAGATTTTAAATAAGAAAAAAATCCCTGTATTTGTTTAACTAATGGATGTCTGGCCCCTGAGTTTTTGGCTTTCAGTAACTGTGGCCCACTGAGCAAGTTTGTTGAATAGCTCCACACTATAGGTGCTAATTAACATGCATATTAGCTGCCAAGTAAACGTTAAGCACTTATTTATCACCTATTCTGAATTACCCACATTTTCATTGAATAAACATTTATGAATTTTCTTGAAATAATCAAAACTAAAGCTTGTCCATTTAATTAAGAGCTTAATAAGCTCTGCTCAATATTCAGAGCATAAGATAGTTGTATCAATATTAAAGCTATAGGATCTCTATATATAATAATAGATGATTTCACTTTTAGCATGTTGCTGCCGTTTTGAAAATACAATGCTATACTGAGTAACCAGCAAAAGGCAGGGATAAATACAAGCACTGATTATAACAAGCATAACAGATAACATTTAGTTTCTCTGATTGCCCAACAACTTTAGAATCAATCCACACATGCTAATGTTTGTAGAATCTATATTAGTTCATCCGTCTGGTCAGAAATATATTTTTCTCCAACCTGATGTTGATCAAACAGCTATAACAACAGCTAAGATAGTAATTGTTAGTAAATAGTAAATTTTCAAAGCAACCCAAATTTTGGGAAAGAAATAAAATTTTCTTTTTAACCATGCAGTTTCTTTGTAAACATTTGTTGAACCTGTACAATGTCAAGTGGTTTGCAGCGTGTTTGCCTTTCAGGGTGAAGTGGCTCACCCTGGGCTTACGTAGCTCCGTCCCCCTGTGAGACAATCAGCAGTGCCCCTCGTTCCTCTGCAGCACACTTTATGCAGTCAGAGTTCCGCAGACCGTTTGCTCAGGTGTCTGCATCGTGGTCACGCAGGTTACATCTTTCCCAAACCCATTCCAAGACGCTCCCACAATCAGCCACAGACAGCAGAACTCACACACAGCCTCTCCGACCCTCTGGTGATTATGTAGATTATGTGTTAATATGTGTGTGTGGGCATCGGTTCTCCTCCATTTCACTAATTGCTTAGAGAACTAGATAAGACTGTAATTACAGTGCTTGTCTCAGAAAAGAGCTTGTGGTGTCAGTCTTCCTCTCTGCTGCTATTTTTTCCTTCTGATGTCCTCATTTCAGTTTGCCACCATCTTACAGAAACCTAACCTCTTTCAACGAGGGATTTTAGACTATTAGTCATTTAAAACCTCCCAGTTTTGTAGGTAAAAAGGAGGGTTAAAATGGCTGTTATTTGTTCTTTATTTTTAGGGTTTTCAACCAGTTTTACAGTAAATCTGTATTTCCTGGTTTGCTCTTGTTTATTTTAAGGCCTAACATTCCTTGTTGGAATGCATATTGCCTACCTTTTATGCCAAAGTTGTACATAATTTTATGTTAGAAATGATAAAATCACAACTGTTTTGGTCAAACTTCTCAGGACACCATTTCATTTTAGAAACAAAAGCAAAAATTTAATATGTGAATAATCCAGCAAGTAATGTGTGAGGGGACCTATTTTTTAAGCAATGTCCATAACATGGCTGCCATCTTGAAAGCTGCAACACTGGCTCATGATCCAACTGTTTTCAATGAGAAGGTGGTCATTTAACACATCAAAGAAGGTCAGAATTGTCTCAGAAATGGATTGCTGTGATCAGATGTGCAAAATCACTCATGGCTGCCCAGATCCCCCGACATCACACCACTCGACTTTTATCATCCTCTCAAATTGTGTATGCTGAGAAAATCCCAACCACCACCTTCAGCACTGCATTGTGGAGACTTGTGACGACACTTCTCCAGAGATTTTTATGCAGATTCATAACGATTGTATCCTTCACCTTCTGCCAGTTGTTTTGCAACTAATGAGATATTGCAAATCTGATTGTGGCAATTGATTTGTAAAATAATTCTCATCTTCTTCGAAATGCTAACTTTAACCCATTGTGAAAAGTTTCCCTTGATCTAATATGGCAGCTTTCAAGATGGTGCCCATGTTCCTGACGTAGCCTAAAAGACATGCCTCTAAAGGCCCTGTCACACCATGACATTTTAGACAACTTATGCTAACTTGTGAAAAATGTCTAAGTTTAAAATGGAAAAAAAAATCTACTGGGAGCCTCTTTTGGACTTATACATACTGTGATACTACCGGTTAGATCAAATGTGTAACCTATCTGAATTATTTATCATAACAGAATTTTCATAAGTTGCCTAAAACTTGATAGTGTGATACTATTACTTGCTGGAGCATTCAGATATGTCATTTTCCCCTGGGATTCTCTTTATTATTTAATGTAAGTTGGTTGTGAAGCATCTTAAATCGAGTCGTCTCTAAAAGTAAAGGAGTTGTAGTTGTACATTCACTGATCACCTCCTGAAACTTTCATTAAAATCCATCCCTTGCTTCATAAAATAATTTACCAAAAGACAGACACATGAACAGTGGCGGGCAGGCAATAAAATTGCCACTACCACTTTGATATTTGCAAATTAATGAGTTTTTTTTTTTCTCCTCGTTGAGGTGCCTTATTAAAGTAAATTTATGCCCGAGCTTCCTAAACGTCCCGCCTCTCCTCTTGTTTGAGCAAAAATGAAAGCAGGACTGTAGTGATGAATGTAATACAAATTTTTAATTATAAAAACAACACATTTATTTGGGTTTTCCTTCATTTTCCTGAAAGCTGTGAATATTGTGTGGTTAATGAGCATGTCCTGATGTGCTTTTAGCTTTTTGTTTGATCATGTTAAAGATATCCTTCCTGTTATCTGATCATTCATATTAACTCTTCAGCTGCTTGTCTCTTTAACAAGAAGTTTTGTTCAAGATTTCAGGAGATCTCTAGATTAAATCACCTGAAATTGAGTTTTTCTTCTCTCTTCACGTCTAAAAAAGGTTTTTACGTTCACAACAAGGCAAGCTCATTTAAAATAAGAACATAATATTTGAAACTTATTTGAATATGAAATCTGCAAAACGTTTTTTTTTGAATGGGGTGGGTTCTTGTTTTAATTTTCATGTTGGAGTTTACTGTTATTTGCTGTCATTTTAGGGTTGTTCACAATTACAAGTAAAAAAAACAGCTTGAACAACACGAGTTTTCATGTAAAAAGCAAATAATGAGCTGTGAGAGCTGTCCATGGTGCTGATCTGACATTTAAAAAAAATGAGGCTTCAGATGTGAAGAGGTCTCTGCAGTCACTAAGTTGGAGCTTCTTGGTGTGTGGGAGCTATCTATCTATTACTTGGTTTATTTTTAATGACTTTAATTGCTGGATGTTCGGCCCCTGTGCTGATGGCCTGCAGTAACTGTGGCCCCTGGAGCAATTTAGTTGAAACGCCCTGCCCTAAGCCCATGTCATGGGCTAAACCAATGAAGGGCAGATTCCCCCTGCCTGCTTGGCAGTGGTTTAGCCATTCCTGTTTGTATTTATGTTATGTGCTGCAGTCAGAGGCAAGTAAGCTAGGCTAGTTAGACAAGCAGAGTAGATGTGTGGCTGAAAAGTAAAAATGAAAACATTATGTTTCCTACATTAACTAGTCATTTGAAAGTCAATATTACCTTAATAGACAGTGATTTCAAAAATTAAAAGTGAACCCATAAAACTGGGATGTTAAATGTCACACAGTTGAACATTTTGTGTGCACCTAACTTTGTGCTGGTGCACCTTGGAAAAAAAAGGATGCACCAGTGCAACCAGTGCAAAAAGATAGAAACCTGCGTTCACAACACACACAGCTCTGCCAATCACAGTTTTTGAAGTCTGTCCACACAACCAAAAAAACTAAATCTCCTTATGCACTGCAGAGACCCCAACCTGCTTCAGGTGGTACATCTGTTCACACACAAAACACAAAAGAGGGGCAAACATATTTTTGTGTTTTCATCATATCTTATGAACCAGTTGACAACTTTTACTCAAACCTTAAGAAGCAATCATTGGCTGCATCTATAACTGACTGCTGTTTGAAATCAACCTGATTCAAGGTGGCTGCCACAGCTAATTTACCTTAGCAAACATCCACATAACTAACTCATAATTAACTAAAATATGGTGTGGGAGGAGCTGAAACTCTTTTCCAACACACACTATAAACACTAACCCTTGGAGTGAACTCTTACTGTCTGTTAGCAAAAAATCTCATGAACCACTGGATGATAAAGCTTTTAGAAACTGATCCCTGGATAAACACCAACATATTTTATAAATATTGAGCTAGAATCTGACATGTTAGTAACAGAGAGTCATTGTCAAAACATATGTTGAACACAATATATTTTATAAAGTTTAAGGTTTGACCACAATGGCTACAACTCATTTCACACTCGATGAACTTCCTTTAAAAGGTTGTATGTACAGTATTTCTTTTTATATAGTCACTTTAAGCTGTCAGGTATCCAGGTTCTGTGAGGATCTCAGCAGCACACAAACCTGTTTGTGTCCAACTTTTCCCCCTTTCACAGGCAAGCAGGACTGCCTTACATTTTATTCCAAATTGGCTTTAAAGTCAACTTTTATCAGATCCCTTTTTTCCACTCGTCACATCGTATCTGATCTTCTTTTTATAGGTCTAAACTATTCAACACCAAGTAAAAATACACCCTAAATTTCACAATCGATTAGTTCCGATAAAAAACACAATGATTTTTTTCTCTCCTCCATCTCATAGTTGGTTTTATTCCATTTCACGAGGATTTATAAGAAAATGAAAACAAAGGTCCGGGACAGTTTATGTGTTTGTGTCTGGTTAACTGATGGCGACAGATAAAAGGAAACTTAAGAGGCATTTTGTAAGAGCAAACAGCAGGCGACTGCGGCTGGAAGGTACCCGCCTGTTGAGAGGAACCATTTGCTGAGGCCGAGAGCAGCGTGGTACCATGTCCCTGCGCTCCTCTTTCTTTTTGTTTTTCTTTTTTTTTTGGAAAATCACTTGTTTGGATGAATCTGAGTGAAGAAAAAGTTGGCGGTCCACTCATGTTGACGGATGAGCGTTTACGCGCCGCGGAGGCTCTCCTCCGCGCCCACGTGCGCGGCAGGGAGGACCATTTTACAGCTATGACCAGGCGACACTCGCAGATGTAGTCACGGACTGGAGGGAATGATCCATCAGTGGAAGCTGTCGGAGCGCACATCAGACAAGCGAAATGACAAAGGCATCTCAGACAGATGAATCAGCCCGGTTGCTGTGAAAGGAGCGTGAAAGAGATGTTCACATTCATCCATCCATCCTCGTCAGCAGCAGCCAGAGGGGCCACCCGGCAAAACCCCAACCCCAACACGTTCTCTCTCTCTGTCTGTCTCTCACACACACACACACACACACACACACACACACACACACACACTGATGGCAGTCAGTCACACATCCATGCACTTTGTTAGATCTATAAAGCGCCACACAGAAGTTTTCTCTCCACAGACGGCCATCATGGGAGAAGGGGAGTTAGCCACATCTTGTTGACATTTTCATAGGCACTAAGAGTAATTTATGTAAGGTTAGCTTGCTCCCAGTGCACCGGGCCAGAACACAGTAAAAGCAAACAGAGGGAGAAAGAACAAATTGCTTTTTTTTCTTTCTGTTTTTAAATTGCTCAGACGAGAAGTGCTCTTTTTGCTCTATTAGGACAGAGTGCAAACAGTGCTACAAAGCAGGGTGGCTGTGAGCCTAAAAAGTGACTAAATCTTACCAAAATATCAAAGTGGACACACATGACACAAAACCACTTGGATTTTTTTTTTTTTTTTGGGATCAACAAACCAAACTGTTAAAGCACTAAGTGACACTGCAGAACTGAACTTGTACATTTCTGTGTGTTTTTATGGAGCAAATCTTATGAGAGAGCTTTGATGGTGAGAGTTTGAATCATTTTATTTATAGTGTGCCATTTCACATAGAGGTCGACCACAAAGGACTACACGACAAAAAAGAGTTTAAATTCAGTCCAATCTGTTCCAAAAGTAATGCAATAAAATAACATAGAGTATTTGGGGTGCACTATCTGCCCTGATTTTCTTAATGTTGGGTGATCCGTGATACTTGTATTGCACGAGAAGCTGACCCTATCTACTGATCTTATCTGTCTCTGCCAAGGTCTGAAATTCAGCCACTGAAACTATTTGCTCTGCTGTGAGAGATGGTTGTTGTCCATTGTTTCGAGGGTATTATTCAGTGTTTTTTACTAAAATAAGATTGGAGTATTGAAGTTGTTTTGTGAACTTTTAAAACCTGACAGTGTCTGTTATTTCTTAAAAAAAAGAAAAGAAAAAAATGGTACCACCCAAAATCAGAATTGGCAGGTCAGGCTTTTTAAAGATGGATGATACCATACAGTATATTCTATACAACAAATTAGTAAAAGTTGTCTATATAGAAAAAACAGCACATTGTTTAGGCTCTTTCTTTGGCACAATTCCTCAAACTGATCAACAGAGTTTTCTGGACACCCTGATAAAGAATTACAGTAGTTCCGTCTGAAACAAATAAATACATGGAGCAGCTTTTCTGCACCATTTTGGGAAAATTCCTGGTTTAATTATTGTTGCCCAGGTTGGAGGAGGTAATGGTAAAATTTGGCAATGGGGGATTTAAACAACAAATTGTGATAAATAATGACATCAAGGTTCTGACCTGCTCTATCCAGCTTGGACTCTAATTTTGGACAATGTCTGATGTTCAGTTCTTTTTAATAAAACCAGAGTGAAGAGTGGAGAACATAGAAATGACTCAGCCTGACACTGAAAATGTGGATAGAGGACAAATGAGCTGATTCATGGAAGGCTTACCTCAGGTTTAGCTTTTTAGCTTTTGCGTTAGCTCCAAATGTCGGTGCTAATCATCATATATATTTCAAATATGTATATGGCGTCAGAGCTAAATTACTAAACATGATCACATTTGATTGTTTTAACTCATGTATCATGCAGAACATAAAAACTAATACAAAATCAAAATTTTTTGTCACACATTATAGCTTGTTGGCCTTGACTCTTTGTTTGAAATGCATTGCATCAGTAAAAAAATGGCAACATGCTTAAGTGAAAAATGTGGACATTTTTTTAACGTAATTAGATGTTTTCATGTGTCACAAACAACTTTTAGTAGTTTGAGATCCCTTTAATGAGAATGAGTGGGTGCACACCATGGTTGAGAAGAGATAAAACTAACAGTGAACGGACAGTCTGACCTTGACGTAGCAACTTGGCCGACATCAGATCTTACTCTCCAGGACAACAACTCTTATCATAGACACAGACAGCTCAGTAACTTCAGGAATATTATAAAATCATATCTTCCACTGGCTTTTTTTTACATGCTGCTGATGCAATATAAATACAATGTTTAGCACTGTGAATGATTAGAAGGGTTTGCCTTACTGTAGTTCAACATTCTCATACATGAAACATCCAAATGATGTCTGAACCTTAGAAAGAACTGAAAAACGTCTCCACCAAACACAGTGAGCTCTGAATTAGCTACTATAGTGCTGAAAGCATCCACCTGAAAATGCTCTTAAGAACCTGCTGCTTTTGTGCTCGACCTCATAATGTAAACACCTTGTTTTGCTTTTAATTACCAGCTTCCAACACATACTTCTCTCTCATTAGAGAGAGGTGTAATAGATAATGAATAGCAGTGATACTGTAGGATGTGTACACGGTGCCATATGGTAATGTGCCCTTTTATGCATTTAGTGCTTGGTTCACTATTATCCGAGGACTCCCACTTGAACCTCTGGGAAATGGATTAAAATAAATCTATAACACGCGGAGGTCCAGGCTTATTTGTCAGATAATTTATCACAGTGTTTATTTTGTGGTTTTTGGAAGCTGAAAAGTTCAAATTATACGGACGGTACCAAATTAGGAAATTCATGAGGGATCTTTCTCTGAGCAGCGTGATTGTGCTTTGCAAATGTCATGGATCAATTTTCTGCAGACAATACCCCACATTTAGGTGAATTTGTTAAGGTTTTACACCCTCTGGAGATAAAGCTTCATCATTTGAAAGTATGTAGGATTAAATTTCAGAGGATTCACCATAATTGTATCACATTGTGTGACACTCTGGGCGTTTTTGATCTCTTGTGACATTTTGACCATAATGCAGTGCTGCGGGACTAAGTGTGATGATTAGATCAAGAGGGGATTCTCTTCAAATGGACCAGGAGTTTATAAAAACACACAAGTACTAAAATATTTATGCAAACTTCTCTTATGTCTTTCAATGAGGATGACATCATTTGTGTCATGTTAAGAGGGAATTAAAGAGTTTTTTGTGACTGATTAACTGAATTTTAGATACTTATATCTTATACTTTGTAATCAAAGCAATTTTCAATAATTTAAACAACAATAAAATCATCAAGTTTCTACTTAATATGTGCTTCCCTCCAGCAGAAAAAACATACAAGTATAATTGTTTACATTATGACATATCAGTGCTGAGGTAAGAGGGACTACCCCTATAGAGGGGTGTGACCAGGGTTTTTATTAATAATCTAAGGTGAACAGGGGGGCCAGTTTATTTTTAGACTCGTGGCCACACATGATGGTGAAATTGAGTCTTTAGATTTGAAAATAAACATTTAACTAAGAACCTATTTAGTTTTCTGCATATTATTTGAAAATCCATTTAAAGCCTTTTCTTACAAAGATTTGTAATCCAAATCTGTAAGCTCTTAACTCATCATGCAGACTAGGCTTGGGTGGGTATCTATAAAAATCCTTAAGAAGTGCTCAAATTGGACCACAGTATAAGGTATTACCAGCTGCTCAGGAATGCTTGTGATGATGTCTTAGGTTTCAGTATCATCGTGTCACCTATAAAGGTTACCTTTTCAGTCTACCAACATGTTGACCTTTTTCAGACTCATTCAGGGGACAGCAGTCTGCAAACAGCTGAAGTCCCAATTCAGAGCGCAGACAGGGGAGCAGGTGGTTCTGTATTCTCAACATCTCTGTGGATGACAAGCTGCTCTACCATATCCAGTCATTTATGGTTCTGTTCGTTCTGTATTCAAATTCAAATTTAAAAACACTTTATTATTCCCAGAGGGAAAGTTTGTAATGTAATTAATTAGGGTAATTAGGTAATGTAGGTATTCTTCCTGTTGTTCCTGACTTCACTTATTTTGGTGACCTTGCGCAGCTTCTTTGTTCTTTCTCTCGCCTTGTAACGGCTGCTGCTCTGTCGATTTTGTCGATGCTTTGATATATTTAGTTTATGTAATTAATAAAAGCTGTGTATCTAAATATATAGAGCAATAGCTGGAGGTAGAGCAAGCAAGTTGTTCTGTCAACATGGTGGAGCAGTTGCTGTTAAAGGCTGTGTCTCAATTCGTGGGTTGCACCCGAATGGGCCGCGGCCGACGTCGGGTGCACCCGACGTGGGCCGTAGG
>JARVGW010000357.1:11204309-11222096 GCA_031762495.1 Anablepsoides rubrolineatus | reverse complement strand
AATAAATAATGTTACTATGCTCTTGTTTATTTGACGTGAAAACAATGTTTATTAACCGACAACAGCTGGGGTCACAGAGGTCTCTGTTGCTGGTATTTTGTGGGTCAAAAGCTGAAAACCACTGCTGTAGATGGTAAATGGCTTAAACCAAGACATCCACAGCTGCTCTGGCACAACACAACTCTGACTGCATCAAGATGCAGCCAAGTTCAAAGGCTGGTTTATATATAAATAAACCATTTATAACAAAATGTAAGAGAGCGGATCTGTGATTACATCATTTTGGGGATCTTTGTCATACGAAGTGTTCATAAGCCTTATTTATAAGACAGCTCAGCTCAAGTAAGCCCACCTTTAACACCCCTCTGAGCCACCAAGGGAGGTAGTATCGGAGCCGGGCCTGAGCCGGGCAGACCGACATGTGAAAAAGCAACTTGCGCTTCCGTGGCTCAGCAAATTTATTTAACAAGTCAGAACCTTTAGAACGTTAAAAAAACAATAAATAACATCTAATAACCATCTTCCAACCCAGATGATTCGATCATAGGAAACTAAAACTCAAGTTTAGAGAGTTAGGCATATACACACAGTTAAATATATAAAGGTAATCAAGACACTGAGGGTCTTCCAGAGTTTACTTTCTTTTTAAGAACAGTGCGTGTTGTCGCCCTTCCCCCTTAATTTGTAGTAAAAAAAATAAGCTCATAATATCTGTTTGAGCAATAAGGCTTTGGTACTACAGCTAAATGTACACAACAGCCAGCTCTAGAGAACTGTTCTCATAACTCTCTTCTAATCAACTATCATGTGTGTTGTTAAAATCAATAGAGACACTTGTCTTATGTTGCCTGGCAACAGAAACACTTATTAAACAGATACATTAGCGCCTCTGTCTTACTCTATTACAATACTTGACACTGAGGAAAAACAAGCTGCTTTTTGTGGTCCAAGGTGGATGTCGGTGGCTGAGTTTAGCTTTGAAACAAAGGCACATCCCTGTGGTAGGCTCGTCATCACCATGGCAACATGACCAATTGCAATAGGCATGAGACTTCATTAGTTCTGGGCAAAATTCTGCACTTGGGGACTGCGCAGCTGCCGTGCATTATTTTTTTTTCTCCTGGTGTTTATATAAAACAAGCAACGGTACTTATCTGCTAATTGCAATTGATGTACAGGATGAAGAGGGGTCAAGTGATGGATGGAGGAAACATAAGAGGGTGAGAATGAGTGTGGTTCTTCCTTTCTGACTGCACCACCCATCTTGTATCTGTCAGCAGGAAGCAAGGTGTGTGTGCACTGGTGCAATGAGGAAGCCTCCAGTTGCCTGACAGGCTTATCTTTATCACCTGTCACTCTGACATTAGGTGTCTCTGCTCAGCCCCAAATCGCTGCGCTTTCCCTTCCTGTAATGACCTCCATTGCTGTCCTATAGAAAGTCTCTGCAGGTTTTCCACAGAGCTTTTTGTTTACTGCACACGTACTGAGTGAGGCTGGCAATAAAAAGCCATTTACTTATCTGCAAAATGAGACTGAAACACCAAGAACACCTGTGGAATGCAGGGGAAAACTGTGTTGAGGGAAAAATCTGCAGATTTATGAAAAAAAAGGCAAGTTTATTGGGAAAGTTTAAAGGATTATTAAATACTGTTCTGTTGGGGAATACATTTATTTTTAAGGTCTTTGGTCTGTTTGGCAAATTGCAGTAGAATACTTTGTAAAAATAGTTACAAGAACAGTTTTGGGGGAAAACAATCCACATCCCTTAGAGTTACATCGGCCTAACTTTACCAGTTTGACAGTTGAGAAAACCACTGTGAAGTGACTGAAGAGTCCTTAGCAAATAGGTCTCCAGTAACAATGTCTCAAATAGGCGTTATCAAATCTCCTGACCTAAATTCTGGAAGATTGGGACATTGGAGAAAGGACAATACAATGTTTTATTTTTACACAACCTGGCACTCAAGACACAAATGTCTGTGGAGTTAATACTGGACTCCAGTTTACTCGAGGCCCAGAACAGACTGCACTTCCTCCATCAGCTAGAGAAGTCAATGTGGTGAGGGAGATTCTGACCCAGTTCTTCCCAGCCTTCACTGAGTCTATTCTGTGCAGCTCTATAACTAGCTGTTTTGAATTTCTGAGCTAATTACACACCAGAAATCTGTAGCAGTCTAGACAACTGATAATAATTTGAGTTAATTTGATTCCCATCCAGCATCTGATACCTTTTTTTATAAAAACATGAAAAGAACAGCAAACATTTTCTTAAACCCTTCAAACCAAAGACACATACTTTTAGACATTGTATCTTCAGACCAGTGTGGCAGAGCACTGAGCTCTAGAACATGAACAACCATAAATCAGATTTTCCACTCAGTTTATTTATATGATGAACCAATTATCTGCCCTGCAAGTTCCAGCCATTACACCATTTCTCTGTAGGGTTCAATTATCTAAATGATCCTGTATTTACTCTTATTGTTTTGAAGTCAGTGCATAATAATGGCACCTATGGAGGTGCATCACTAGCTATAGCTCACCCCTGCCAAATAAACGTCCAACCCCCGACCTCCTGTCTGACTGAGGCCTGAAGAGATCTGGAATGAGTAATGAAAGATTGAATTATTAGTATGTTTGGATTTTATAGTTGGAGTGTATTTTAGTGTGTTTAGTGTTGAGCTTAATCAGTTTTGTGTCTTTGAATCAAAACTATGAGGTGATTTTTCAACGTGGAACTGCAGTCGATAAAGTTGGAGCCTCAGACACAAAGATGGGCCAATCAGAACATTTTTAGACAGAAGCTTAAAAGCAGAGATGGAGGTGAAAAAAGCAGTCTGAGAAAAAGTGAGAATTTTGGGAAGGAAGTGGCCTTTTGTTTTAAAACAGGAAAGATAAGTGTCGACTAGATTATTGGAGTACTACTGGTAGTGCCGAATGCCAGTCTGTCCTTGCGCAATACTATTTATAGTAATCGCAAAGTGCCAAATATTAATCTGTGATGGTTTTTCTGACAACTAATTGCACATGATATGATTTTGCCCAACCCTGTTTCTGATTCTGACATTTAAGCACCAAACATTTCCTACTTCACTACACACTTTGGTTAAATTCAAGTCAGAGATGAGAATTATGTGTTGCTACTCAGTCAACAAAAAGGCCAGGTAGCTCCAACTGTGGTGGTCTTTAATGTTGTTTTTGCCCCCTGCCTCCTACTGTTGCCCCATACTCCTAAAAATTCAATAGCCACAACAAACTGGGAATCCAGACAAACAACTCCCACACTGAGGAGTATAAGCAAACCCACACTGACTGCTGTACAGGCTAAATTGAATATTGATTGTTGGTAAGCACACTGGCTCTGTATGAAATAGTGCTAAAGAGACAAACTGCGCTGTACTCGATGATCACTTTCAGCCAATCTACAATGCAGTCCCACACAGTTCAACGGTGGAGTCCATTATGACCGTAGCAATCAGATCACAGTCCCATTACCCAAGCCAGTCCGTTTCTAAAAAAACGAAATCATCCCCATTAGTGCACGATGGCAAAATTGAGGTCGTCTTTTTTTTTTTTTTTTAAATCTATCATCTTTACTGCCACATCAAAGAGAAGAGATTCTATAGCCCATGATTGTGGTTTGAGAAATATAGCAGGGAGTAGTTAATAAAGTACATTACAGAGGAGAGATGACATGGATTTTGAGGGCTTAAAATTGGCACCACAGATGCTCATCAAGCAATCAGTGCTATTTGGATGTAATTTTATGGCAACCCTTTCATTTTTTTTTTCATGAGCCATTTTGGTTCATTTCATGGAATTGTGGATGTGACATTGAAGAGAGATGAGGAGAAAATGGCACATGGCACGCGATAAACAGCAACTCCAAATTCAAATGAGAGGAGCACATTGCAGTTGCAAATTATCCTTGGATCTGTTTTGTGTAAAACTGTGTGTTGCACATGAACAATTGCACGGGTTTCCTTTGCTGTAGCTGGCAGTTATAGTTTTATGATGCACATGTAGAATAAGAAAGGGAATAAAACATATTACAGCTTCATCGTAAAGGCTTAAAACCTCAGATCTGCTCCTCTAATAAGTTTAAAAACAAGTTCGTAGTTGTGAACTGTATGTCTGTCAAGAGTCTGGTCCTTGATTCATCATCACTGGAACATTAACCGAAAAAATATGGCCCTGTATCTTTGAAGAGCGCCATAATATTCTTTCAACTCTTGAGTTGTAAGAAATCAGTGCTGCAGAATGTTTATACGAAGCCGCACCATTACTGCCAACACTTGTACTGATTTTTCAAGAGGCCCCATTCGCTTTAGGAGTGGAAAACAACAATACAATCATCACTTGTCAACTTTGGAGTAAAAAATCGAATCCAAATTCGGTCCAAAATCATGATTGGCCATTTTGAAATGATGACTATCGATCTTCGGAATGCTGTTTGTGTATTATTCCTCAGTACTTTTTTTAACATCTGGAAGTTTGGATTGCAAGAAAAGATTGACTGTTGTGGTTACTGCTGTTACAGGTCTTTTGTTCCCGATACTCGCTAACATTACTGAGTTGAAATCAAACCCTATTTGAGACCTACAGTGAATATTTGTTAGAAAAATCCCTGGCTGTGTTGAGATCGTAAAACTGACAGTTTTCTTGCTTTTTACAACAATTTGGCTTTGTTATTTTGAGACTTCAATGTAATCTGTTTTGTTTTGCTGAATCTATTCTTGTTTGTTTTGTTTTGATTATTCTATTTCATAATTCATAGTGATATAACAGTGTAGTTAGTTACATGGTTCACCTACATTACTGGCCTTGGGAGGGTGCTTAATGGATGGCGGGGTTCATTAATGTCTGTGGTTGTCAATGGGGGATGAGGTTGTAGTGGAGCGTTGTGTTGAACATGCTAAGTCGAAGTCACTCGTCTTGAGTAACCGAACTTACCCAGGGCGGCAGGGATTTCGATAGAAGGGGAGCAGTTGTGTTGGAAGGGCAGGCTGCCCTCCTTGAATAATGGTAGGCGAAATGCTGCAGTATCTGTCTTTTTTCACTCACTATTACACTTCCTACATATTAATGTGTCTAATTGTTTCTGTTTTGCTAATTAGTTGTTAGATCTTTTTTTTTCATTCAGCTTGCTATTTAACCAGTGCTCTTCTACCTTTAGTTTTGTTATTAAAGAACACCTAATAATCTTGGGAAATTGGGTCTATTTTGGAATCTGGATCATTAAGCTCAGCTCATCAGGAAGAGCTGGTTCGTCTTGGCTGTCAAACAGCACTTAGTATTACTTGTGAGAAGTCATTTGAGCACCAAACTAGCTGGGTTTTATTGGTGAGTTGAGTCAAACATTTTCAAATTCTGGAAAAAAAACCTTCATTGCCATCACTACTTATTGTCTCCATTCAGTCTGCCTTTGGTTTCTTCCTGCATGAACTATCATACATTTTGAAATTGTCACAGCTTAGGATAAATTCATTAGTTTATTGAGTAAAATCCAGTTTGTCCTCAATTAAGCACACAGTTGCACTTGTTATAGCAAAAATGAATTTGTACCTAATCAAATTCATTCATTTAGCTACTTTAAATTCTCATCAAATATAGCTGGATCCCCAAGAAATGTAGCCCGCACTGGTTTTCTCTGTATTAGTCAGTGGTATATTTAGTGAATACAAATTGTGTCAATGAGCTCTTTTTCATAAGAACATTGGTATTTTGCAAAACAAACTATTTCTGATGTTTTGCACCTCTCATCCACATGCAAATGACATCTGTTTTTTTCCAAAATGGTGATATTTTAAACTTCTTTGTTTTTTGATGTATCAATAGATGTTTTTCAGAACAAAGATTTTAAGAACATTCTTGTTCAAAATGTTACTTACCCAGTAATTTGTTTAATTTCTGCTGCCGTTAATCATTGCATACTGATGAGATGAATGATTGAGCTAAAATTGCTTATGTGTCATTAAAAACAAACATTTAGCTTTTATTTTGATGTATTCATAATGTTTGTTTTGCCACCTACATGTCCAGCTCATAGCTTTTAATAGTTTTGTTGGTATTCCTACTTTTCTTTTTACACATAACGATAGTATCCATTTATAAAATTTGTTTTGTTTTGTTACTTAAAGACTAATATTACTGTTTATTTTATATTTTTTTTTAAAAAAGGGGCAGATAATATAAGATTTTCTCTTCTTTCTGCTGCCTTTCTTTATTTTTGATTTGTATTTTTTGTATATAAAATTTGTTTTGTTTTTAAATGAAATGAGTCCTTCATGAACAATACAGGGTGCATATACAATTTAACAGAAGAACATAAGACAGAGTAGCAGACATCTTGTGGAAATGAGGTACCACAGATACTGTTTTGGTGTTTTAATGAAAGCTACTCGCAATGAAAAATCACAAAATAACACCAGTCATTTAAAAAAAAAGAACATCAGTCATTATTTAATGATGTATTAATGGCCCTTTTTAGACTTTAAAATGGTATTTAAATGCAGCAGCACTTACATAATTGTCCAATAATGCAACTATAACTAAGGGCTGTTACTGCATTGTTCTCTTGCAACATATTTCATATTAACAGCAAAGTAATTGCAAACAAAAATGAGTCCAACTAAATATTCAGAGGCACACAGAGAATATATTAATTTCTTTACCTGTAGGCTATTTTGCCACAACTGTCATATAACATCATCAGCATGAAATACACAATGAAATATACTGGAACTTCTATGTATCTGCAGCAGCTTAAATGTGTAATGTTTACTGTTTTCATCTATAAGGGATCTTTGTCCAAAGTCCATGTCCCACAAGTGTGCTCTCATTAGCATGTGTTAATCCATATAATTTGGCTTTACACAGAAGCAGGGTTATTGCTTTTTTTCTGGATACAAAGTGTATAAAAATGCCTGTCTCCATATAGCTCATTGTCCTTTGTCCTTTATAGACCCATCAGACTGATCTTCCAAATATCAGCCCTGACTCGCTGCTCTCAGGTCTTCATTTAAAATCAAGCTCATAAATAAAGATTGCTTTTTAAACACTTTAATTAAATAACTAAGAGAATTGGGTCTGTTATTCCCCTAAGGTTAGCATATCCCAAGACAGCAGAATCATTTAGAGCGACACTACATTTTGGGGCCATTTTTTTTTTCCCTCATTGAGTTTATTTTCTCAACAATGACAACAAACTGCAGCGTGATTTTTAGAAATGGTTGGTTTTCAAAGCCAGTGTCCATGGGCAATTTACAGCTTCCTTTTGAAATAAACTGCTGATCTTTAAAAAGTGGTTTATATACAAGGACTTTGAAGTACGGAATGGCTCTTATCAACTTTTGCCAGCTGTTTAAAAGACATCCACTTATGTGTGTGTGTATTCTGTATTTATGTTTTCCCAAAATTGCTTTTCATTCATGCAAATCCTCATCATTGGGATTCAACACACAACCAAAGTGCGTTTACCAAGAAACAAGTAGATTTATCGCATAAGCAAAGCCAGAGAAAGAAAACTTTGGCTCGTTTATCTAAAGTTTTCTTGTTAGCTTCACCAAGAAGGATTTATTTCAAAGGAAAAACATAATCGAGGTGCAAAGGTAATAGTTTGCTCAATGATGAACATTGGATTTTTCATCAGCCTAAAAGTGACCAGTAAGACGAATCGTGACACCTTTCCTCTGGGCTGCAAAGCCAACATTTGTAAGGAAACCATTTCAGCTAAAAGATAAGTGTAGGTGGGCGTGCTGGAGTCTCATCCTTATAATGAATGTAAAATTTGTGTTCAAGAGAGAATAGCAGATTTATGTCTAGGTTAAATTACTGGTTAGAATGTTTCAATTAACATTTCAGTAGATGAGATCAATCAGAGACTTAACCCAGCCTCTGCCCATACCTTCCTGCCTTAAAGCAAACACAAGCTGCTACCAGAGAGTTTCAATAGTGGTCAGTCTTAATCTGTTTTTAGCATTATGCTACATGGAAATGGTCCAAGTCACAATTTGATGCAGTTTAAGAAAGTGGATTTACTAGATGAATATTTTAGTTTTAAGAGACATACATGTTGAAATCTGACTGTGGATAATTTTCAGAACCTGGAGGTAAATAAGACATTTAGTACAAGGATAAATTGAGCTTAGAAAAAGTCTGGAGTGTGTATTGCATGAAAGCTTATTGTTTACTTGATCACATTTCATAATCATTCAAATGAAGTCCCCTTTCAAAATGAATTTACATAGGAACAAGGACTAGTCTCTGCTGTCAGGAATCAGCATGGCCATGGTGGTACGACAACCCCTCCAACCATGTTAAGCTGGCAGTTCTGCAGGGTCTACTTTCAAACCCTCACTAATGTGATGAGGTGTATATCAAGACCAAAAGAAGGAGATCCCAGATACAAGCGGCTGAAATGAGCTTCTTTCATAGGGTGGCTGGGCTCAGCCTTAAAGATAGGGTGACGAGCTCCATCATCTAGGTGTTGATGCTGCTCCTCTGTATCCAATGGAATCAGTTGAGGTGGTTTTAGCCTCTGATTAGGATGCCTTCTGGTATTAGAGGTAGAGGTGTTCCAGACACGTCTCACTGGTAGGAGGTCCCGGGAAAGACCCACAACCTCTCTGGCCTTGGAACACCTTGGGGTCCCCTGGACCTGTTATTCTGTGAACCAACTTTGGATAAGCATTAGAAGATGGAAATGGAGAGATGGGAAAATGGACACGAGGGAGTCATGTTCTTGAGTGGTGGTAGGAGGGAGAGGGTAATGAATTGATCAAAGACTATACAGTAATGAGGGTGTTGCTCCTGTCTGTTGTGGGGAAGGAGCTGAACTGAAAAGTGGAGCTCTCAATGTACTAGTCCATCAATATTCTGACCCTCACTCATAATAATAATAATAATAAATAATAATAATAATAATAATACATTTTATTTAAAGGCACCTTTCAAATCACTCAAGGTCACTAAACAAAAATACAGAATAAAGAAAAATCGAAAAACAATAAGAAGCAGATAATAAAATCAAAAAAGCTAACAAGCAAAAATCAATAAAGAACAGATATCAATAAAATCAAACACAATTAAAAGTAGTGAAGAAATTTCTTGGTGTTGTTTACTACTGACTTTTAAAGACACTACACATTGTATAGTCATTTATTAGGTGAACAGTAATATATTCTTATGCTACATTCACACCAAACATATTGCGCGCCTCCAAAAATCTTAAAACGCACGCCTCCTGACACTGGTGTCCAGTGAGGACAGATGCATTTGCTGTGAACGTAGACGCTCGTCTGAGAGGAGGAGTTTTGATAACTTACCAGACATGCCAACTTCCTCCCTAATTGTCCTCCAGGTAAAGTCCTTTTTATTTCTATCATGATAATGGACACTGGAATGATCATAAATCATCAGACTATCAGTTTGTTTTCCATTGTTTGTGTGATCCAATTTCCTGGGCTTCCAGTATTTCCGTCTCATCACCAGTACATCACTGAGCAGAGTTTCTCTGATTGGTTGATGTGACGCGTCGAGCATCAAATGTTCAGATTTTCCAACTCGAGCGTCGGACGCTTTGGATCCGCCGTACCCACGGAAAACGCTTATGATGTGGGCACCAGGGATGTAGTCAAGACCGGTTGTTCCGAGACCAAGACTGGAGCCAAATGTTTAGAGTTTAACAAATATTTCAGGACATTGTTTTTTTGTTTGTCTTTTTACACCACAAAATGCTAAACTTAATGGAGTTAATCAACCAAACCTGCTTTTTGCTATTAAACTAATAACTGTAATAATAAACAAATATTAAAGCTATTAAATGCAGCCATACATTGATACACATTGCTGATATTACTGTAAGTATTTCTTCTGTAAAGTAAGGGGATGGTTGGTATTTTTTTAATTGATCTTATTATTAGTTTGGGGAGAGTAATAGATGAATAGAGGAATTCTCAATTATGTCAAATGACATGATTATTTTTTAAAAACCTTTTAAATTTTACCAGTCCTATGACAAAAGACCATCACTGACTGTCCCGATGCAAGCAGTGTTTATGTAAAGAATTATATTTATTCAGTATTATTTGTTCAGTAGTTTCAGATCTTTTGCTAACAGACAAAAATTACAAACAAAAACAGTTACTTGATTGCCTGTGTTTTGGTGGTGGCAGGCAATAAGAAAAGGAATAGAGTGGCTAATTTTTGGATTGTTATTTTCAAGATCCAGTTAAACATAATTTCCACATGCATTTCCATAGTTTTATCTTTCTGATTTCCTGCTCTATTGTAAGCCATTAGGTATCAAAACACTAAAACACTTTTTGAGATTGCAAAGGATATCCTGACATTGTGTACCACCTAATTCAGGTTTCAGGTAAAAAGTGAATATATGAGTGACAGTTCCCTTTTTAGTTACACTAACAGCCCATAAAACAGCAGTTGAGGGATAGGTTGCTATCTTCCAGGTTCTAATCATAGACTATCATTTCTGCACATTGGAAATGTGAAGAAATTAACACCTTTTTGGTAAGGCTAGATTCCCAAGAAGTTCTCACTTGATGTGAAAATAAGTGTTAATAGTTAACAATTTTATAATTGTTACACTTTAGTTCACTTATTTTCAAGAATCAAACACTTGAGTTATATTAAAGGGCTAACAATCCTTGAAGGATTTCACATCACCCCCGCCTCTCATGGCAGCATTTTAAACTAACATTATTTGATGATGAGAGTTGACAGAGGTATAGCTAGTTTTGTGTTTAAAGAGTTGTGATTGGTTGTGGCTAGCCATTTCAAATTAGGCTGTTTTCAAAACTGTATTACTTGTAGATGATAGAATGGCATAGAAACATTGCTTTTGAAGGTTGGCAATTACAATTAATGGTTTAATTTTTGGAAATGCTACTGTTAGCAAAAGCAGTATATGGTTTACAATAACCAAAAATGGCTTCACACACACAATGTGCTGCAGTACAATATTAAAAAGTACAAAGACAACTTGATGCATTAGCATCCAGACTTAGTTCCCACGTTCTGATAAATTAAAATAGCCCTGGAGCCGAAATCATAGAGCGCTGCATGGGTGGCAAACAGCAGCATTTATTTTCAAATGGAAGTTTTCTTTTTTTATTTATTTCTATTTTTCAATCTGTGTAAATGCATTAGGTATACAGTATTTCATCTATTTATTCTGTTCAGCGAAATGGTGTGACAAATAGCACTGTCACATATATATAAAACCGTGCCAAATGCATTCATCGCGGGATGATAGCGGCTGTGTTTGTGCTAATGCTTGCGTGACTGGCGTGGGTTGCTCGAGTTTTCTTTCAGGACGTTTCATCAGTCCCAACTGCCCCGCCGAACAGCAAAGCGCGCTCATTTATCTCGCCTTTCGTCGTGTGAGACAAAACTGGATTACAGTGAAGTTCACTGATCTATTAAGAGATGAATGAAACAGAAGTCAGCGAGACAGCGCCTGTTGGTTTTTCAGCCCGGGTGTGCGGTTCAGGAACCGATCAAATGGCAGCAAACTTTCCTAGTGAGGCAATATAGATGGTTAAGAATGACAAAGCTAGAATAAAGAGAGGCAGGAGTCAGGGACAACAAAAACACAAGGTGTTTTTGGTTTTACAAAAGATTTCTTTGGAAATTTAGTAGCACGCTTACCTGGTTGTTGGCTCTAATATTAAGTAATGCCAGTAAAGGGAAACTTCAACTGCTAAAACCAACCTATTCTTTTAAATATTGTTTGCCCAATAAGGCTGATGATTATTTTCAGACGTCCAGGTCATGATCAATCAAAAAAAAAAAGTTAAAAAACAAAACAACTGGACTTCCATTTGTCAAAGTCCAGTTTTGGGTTTTTTTTGTGCCCAATAATCGCCCATCAAAAAAAAGCTCCAAAGGTCCCTCTTTTACTGTTCTGAGGTGCATCTTAAAGTAACCATTTTTGATGTGGTCTCTTTAAACGCAAATGAGGTACTTAATACCCTTCAGGTCTAACACCCAAAGATCATTGTCCATGCCACACTGTCACATTTTTATAGTTTGATAATAGAGATATCCATCCAGCCTTACATTTTAGAGCTAGAGTCTGACCCAGAGCGAGACGAAGCTGCAGAACTGCGGATTCGCAAAACTAGTTAGCCAGAAGTCTGTGATCTTGTTTAGCAGTTCTGCAGCAAGTACTGTGATGTAACTGAAAAGGTTACGGGGAATATAAAAAACTGAACAAACTGAAAAAATGATCAGGGCAGAATAGAAAATTATCTATGCAACACCGGGAGACACTAAATTTAACTTTTCTCCACTCCCAAAGACTCAAAGTACACAACAAAATTGGTGAAATCAAATCCTAGAAAGACAAGTATAACTCATTGCTATGTTTAATAGTGAAAGTAAGAGCATTTCCACAAGCACAGTTTGATGGAAACGCAAGGGATTGGGAACTAACCTGCTGTGTAGCTGTAAAAACAAAACAAAACACATATTTATGAGAATAAGGGGAAAAACTAGATTCAACTAGGGAGCTTAAAGATTCAGACTCTGGAGCAATGGAAGGAAGTTATGTGATCTGATGAGTCCACATTTACTCTGTTTCAGAGTGATGGACGTGATGCATCCATAGTGCCTACAGTACAAGCAAATCTGCCATTCATCAATACAAGATCTAGGTGAAAAATACATGCAACTCTGGACAGAAATTTAAGTTATGACATTGCAGAAACTTGTGGAAACAATGACACAGCAAATGTATGCTGTAATCAAAGCTTAAGACAGTCCAACAAAATATTAGAGTGTGACCCTTTTTAGAGGTAAGTCGGTTTAAAATCAGATGTAAAATTTGTCGTTTCAGTTGCTCTTCTTCTAGGGTCAAGTTGTAATTTTTCACAATTACAAATTGCTAATAATTTTGTCTACGGTATTCTGGGGGGCTCGCTGCTCACGGAGGAAAGGAGGAGAGAAAGAGAAAAGTGTTTTGAAAGAGCTGTCACCAAAGCTTTTAAAAGTCTCTAAAAACACCGGGAAAAGACACTAGATTTGTCACTAGAGGGGTCTAAAGCCTGGATTATACTTTAATAAGACGTGCGACAGCGGGTTGATGATTGTGCAATTTCGTACAACGAGATCTCGTTACACCCCTATTTAGAAGTATTTTCTCCTTCAGTTCTCATTGGGCTCAACAGGTTAAATGAGTATGTTAATTGTACATGTGAGATTACAGTTTCTCTGTCTATCAAGGATTGTTTTTTCTTTTTTTCTTGTTTTACTGCCCTCCCTCTGTTTTGCCTGACTTGTGGAGTAAGTACCTCAGGCTCCATTTTCAGTCCCATGTTCGTTGCTATGTACTTTTTTATTCTGCTTTATTGATATTGTATTTTAGGAAAGTCTATTTTCATTGTAAAATTTTAATTGTAATTCATTATACTGTATATTAATTAGTTTATACCTCAGACTTTAAACACTTAAGACCAAAATAGGTTGTTGTATAAATAAGATATAAATTAACTTAGATATGACTTAACACAAACAAACAAACAATAAATAAATAAATAAATAAATAAACTAAATTAAGGTTCTATTTTTGAACTTTTTAGAGAACATGAAAATGATTGGTCTATCTGTAATGGTAACACACTGAATTTGTGATCTTAGTGTTCACAATTCTTGCCTTTATAACTTCTATTTATCTTTAAAGCAAAAAATATATATATTTTTTTGGGTGGGGGATAAACTTCAAGTCACTGACAGTAGCCCTGCTTCATTCATAATTTCTGTGCATTCAGTCAGAAAGGGATCATACCTTAATCCCTAGCCATCAAATAAACCACTTATAGTCTGCACCACGCAGTTTTTCTTTTCCTCCCATTCTTTTCTGTTCCTTTTCCTTTCATATCCCAACCGTGACAGCTAAAAGCTGTCAGGAGACGGGGGGAACCTGTGGGGCAACTAACCAACACATCAAAGGCACATCATGAAAGCACACCATCTGTCCTGTGCACCCGGGTTTCTACTGTCACCCAGTTTGGGCTCTACACCCACCGTAATGACATTACACAATGGAAGTGGCTGATAAAAAATATTATTATTACAGTGAAAAATAAACTGTTGCTTCTCGTCAAAACTCTACTAATATCCTGTGACCTGTTGAACAGCCATTATACTACTTTTTGTTTAAGCCTCATACTTTTTAAGGAATACTCTCTAAAGATGAAATGTTTTGACAGAGTAATCTAACAGATAGAACTGCCTTTATTTAAATCCACTTTTAAGTTTGCTTCTCTGTTCCAAAAAGGTGAAATCTTCACGCCATTCAGTTTCCTTAGGGAGCTGCTAAATATGTAAAGTCAAGTTTTTTTGATTTCCTGAGAGGTACTGAGAAAGACATGAACTGGAGACTGATATCAGATGTGCTTGAGCTGCAAAAGAGAAGTAACAAAGTTCTCAGACAAATAAAACCTTTTATAAACACAGTTTTAAAACTTATACGTGAGGCTAATTAGACAAAGGCTTTATGTTTGTACCTGCATGAAATAAATAACTCCAGATTTATGAGATTAGTATACAGAAATCATAAAACATCAGGCTCCTGGGCACACTCTTGTAAAAGAAAAAAAAATACAGCACTTATTGTGCTGAGAAACAAGATAAAGGCAGCGAATAAAGTTTGGGTGTGAAAATAAAGGGTTGCATTTAATGTTTTCTGGAAATTACAACCATTTAGCTGCTTCTGAACCAACAATGTCTCCTGTTGCTCTGAATCTCATCATGTAACAATCTTTTTTTCAGATACCTTTAGGCAGCTGAAAGGTTGTATTTCATTCCAAATTCGAACAAATGTATTATAAAACATTTTCTGCTTTGCTAACTTGGGGATTAAGAAAGATGCTAATTGACACCTGTAGGAGTTTGCTGTTTTTAAGGCAGGCACTTGAGCAAAGATCTTTGCTGTAAGATATTAAGGCCAAAAGTATTAGCGAGATTAAGAGATAAAATTGTAGCAGTTTACTCTGCAAATTAACTACATTTTTTTCCGGAAATGCTGGATTATTATAATTAACTATTGACTTTATTTGCAGTTCCTGTTTTCCAAAACTTGCTTTAGTTAGTCATATTTTCTGTGCTTGATAGAGACTTGCTTTTAGCCTCTGACTACTTCACAAGTTTTCATTAGTATTCTTATTTTTCTTGATAACATCTAGGGAGGGACCAAATGATTGACCTAAAACCAGTAGTAACTGGGCAGTTTTTACCTTTATCAGTTCAAACCAATACAATGACAGGCCAAACAAATACAAAAAAATCTGTTTTTTTATGGTTAGTACTGAAAAATCAGCATTTTGTCCATGAATGAATCGGCACAGAAGCACAGGACAAGAAACAAGCATGTAGTCAGTGTGGCCATTTTATCAACTTTGTTGGATTTACTACATTTTCAGACCCCTCTAGTGACTTAAAAAAAGAAATCATAGCAAGTAGTAGCAACAAATCTAAATACTTTTTCCAATGGGTACATGAAGACACTAATCCTTCAGCTGTCAGTATCCTCAGTGAGAAGCCAGCAAGTGCTGCTTTGCCCCATCCCAGAGCTCTGACAGACAGTCCAGCGTTCTGCAGTTTCCTTTACGGGAGAAGAGTCTGCAGAGTCACCCTTTTTATACAGTATATTAAATATGTAGGGTTCTAGGCAAATCTTTAAAGTTGTAAGTAATTCCAATGTGTTCAATTGTAGCTCAAAACATAATTTAAGTGTGTTTTGTCTTTTTAAGTGTTTTTTTATGTTTCTGTCTCACCAATGTTTATTGATCTCTCCTTCAACCTAAATCACGATTACATTGAAATGAGAAATCTGGCATTGATATCATTAAGTGACTTTTAGAAGTGCTATAGCTACTTTTCTTACTGAGGAATTGGAAACAAGTTGACAGTGTAGAAGTTTTTTTGAGAATTGATTTGTTTGAATTCAGCAGATAAGTTTGGATGCATATATGGGTTAGTTTATTGAAATAAAATTGTATCAGCAGGTCAGAATTATCCAAAAAGCAGATATCAGGAGCAGCGCACAAGCAAGAACCTGTGCATCTCTAATGACATCCCTGTTTGGTTTCTCTTTCTGTGGCATACAGCTTGGTTGGGTTGGTGAATATATAGCTTCTTACATTAACTGATACTTTTTTATTGTTTTTTGTTTAAAACATATTTTTATTTTATTTTTTACTTCCTTGCAATATCCTATTAGTCTTGTTTGGGTCATTTTTGTTCGACGATGGACTATGGAAGATTTGGCATGGTTTTATGAGGATTACAGGATGATATTTTATCCAATCAATAGGCCAACATAAATCCAGCAGGGGTATATTGTTAATAAGAAAAAGGTACTAAAGTCTTGACGTTCACAGAGTTGGCATTTAACAAAACGGAGACATCCAGGGAGAAGAGTTCACAAACAAATCAATATTTAATGCAAGCAGAAAAAAACATGAAGGGATTGTGTTATTTCTTTTTATAGTTTAGGGAATAATTTTGCTCTTGGTTGTTTTTGTAGAAGACTGAAGGTCTAGTCTCTTCATTATCCCCTTCAACAAATGATGTTGTTGTTTAACCAAAATACTATGTTTTAAATGTTAGCTAGAATGTTAGCTAGAGGTTATCACATAGTTTTATGTTAAAACACAGATTTGGCCCAGATATGAAGGTTTACGGTACATCCTTTGTTAATTTAATAACGAGAGATGTTTTAAAGTTACAAATTAAAGCGTACAGTATGTCATCCCTCGTTGCCTCTGCCACTGTCTCTAAAAAAAAGACAGGAGACCTAAACTACACAACATAAATTAGTGAAAAACAATCAGGAACCTGAACGGTGGCAGAGGACAGAATAGGAGCTGGAGAGAAGTCAGGAAGACATCATATAGTTTCTCTAATCAGTGGTGAGGAAACTGTCAATTAATTCATGGGGAAATCAATTTTATTTTTATTCAGACAATCTTATAATTAACTTCTCTTTTATTATTTTATTTATTTACTTTTTCTTTTTTCTTATTACTGTTTTTATTGTTTTTACTGTTGCACTTTGAGATCTGCTTTCAGATATAAAGTGCATTATAAATATAATCTATTATTATTAAATAGATTAATTGACAAAGCTAGTTTGATCAACACTGGTTTGAGCTACTTTGTTATTCAAAATAATTCTAATTTAAGATAATTGTATATAAAAGCAAAATAGGACATGCTCTAGATATTTTTTAATGATCTTTTAAAAAGGTTAATAGGTGATATTCCTTCAAGAAATGCCACCTTTGATTTAAATAAGTTCTTGCTGCAGCAGCTGTTTAGCCTCACTTAATCAGCTATACAGACAGAAAACTCCAAAGCAAGAACTAAATCCAATCAACTGTCCTGTTTTTGTTCATCCTTCTTTTAAATTCAAGAACTCACACTGATTCTGAAATTATATATAAAAAAATGTGTAGGAAGTCTGCCATTGTACCAAATTCTGATCTTGAATAAAAAGCTTGAGAGGCTTTTAAGAAAGGTTTGACAATCAGCTGGAGGATTACAGACTTTTCTTCAAAGATTGAGTTCATTTTTACCACTTCTGCATTCACTGAACTGTTTTACAAGCTTGTATTGCTTCGGTGATTTGACTTTTTAAAGTGGAAAACATAAAGCTGGAGTTCGAGTTGAAAAGAAAAAAAAAAGGTGTCATGGTTTTTGAAAGTTTCTTGACCCACATGCAAAACACTCTAGGAGGCAACAAAGTTTTAAGATGTTTATTAT
>JARVGW010000357.1:11179061-11189087 GCA_031762495.1 Anablepsoides rubrolineatus | reverse complement strand
TTCAAGTTTTTCGCCGGACAATTGTAATTTACGTCGGTAATGTCCGACGGTCCGACGTGTTTTTGCAAACACTGTAAAATAATTGACATGCATTATGGTAGATGTAGTTTATGGTCAGTGATGAGCTGAAAGAAGCATACACTTATTTTAATACATTAATACCTCTTTTAAGCTTTCACAGGATGCATAGAATGCCATGTTGGGTCACATTTGGCCACCACGCTTATAAAGTTTGACACATTCTTTAAACATAAGAGTGACAAATGACATTTATTCAACTGTGACTTGAATTTATAGTAGACCGAACTAATGTTCTAATATGGACAAATAATTTTAAGTAAGAGTATTGTTTGTGTGTATATGTATTTCATTAAAACATGCACAAAATACTTGTTTTTTCCCCTCTATGGGACAGTGTTTAGCAAGTCAACTAAGTTGCACATGTTTTACCTCCATTACTTATTGTTTTTGAACATTAGCTGCGCCCCTCACTGGCAGTTTTATTTCCTGAGTGACACGTCAATGACTGAAAAATCCAGCAGCTCCAACAGTTTAGAACGAGGCCGTCGACGGGCACACCCTGAGGAATACACAATCTGTAAACTCTCACCCCATCAGCACATCACTGCCTTATCTCCACAAACGTGCACACGCATACACATTTGTGCCAAACCCGCACGCTGCTGACACACTCCCGTCTCTCTCATACACTTTTAATGGTTTATGGAGAACATAACTGTTCTCTGACCTGAATATCAACACCTGCATTACGCTGGAGTGGAGGTGAGGAAAATGGAGGATTTATGCAAAACTCGATGCGATGCATAAACAAAGGCACAAACAAAAAAAAAAAAAACAGCCCAAATGTGCCTCTCCTTGAGCACAACCTGATCCATTTCACGCCCGGTCACAGAGATTGCATTAATAAACCCACACATTGGGAGCCAGGTGATTAGGGGAAACAAACAATGCAAGTGAGACAAGTGGGAATATCAGGGCAAAGTGACAGTTCATATATGAAGCCACGCTTCTGCTATTTCAAACCTCACTTGACAGGTGAGATTTGCTAATTAGCAAACTGCCGGGACCCCATAACACATCCATGCTTATTGGGATAACCCATATTTTTAGAGGAAAACTATGCAGCACATCATCAGTATGAAATATAGGTGTTGCACAATATCACTGGATCACTCAAGCCCTTCAGATGCTTTCAGCTTAAGTAGCTAAAAGTGAATTGTCCAAATAATAGAAAATACTAATTCATTTTTATCCTATTCAAGTTGAAATGGCATTTGGTGGCTTTTCTCATTTAAACACAGCCAAGCATAGCCCTCAGTATTAAATATCTTTATCCGTACACATTTTTTTTATAAGAGACTCTTAACATTGAGGAGTGTTCATGTAGGCACATGAAATAGCTCTGATTTGCCGTGTATCAATTAAAGTGACAGATTATATATCCTGCGCCTTCTGAGTGGGATCAGCTTTAATTCATCTGCTGGCTTTACCATGTGTGTGTGTGTGTGTGTGTGTGTGTCTTTATAGGGACAAAGGCCCAGTTCCCATCGGGGGAAATGACATTGGTGGGCTAAGATTATTTATCATTATTTATCCAGGTAAAACTTAATTGAGATCGCAGATCTCTTTTTCAAGGGCCTGAAGGCAACCTATTGTACATAATTTTGGGGGTTGGGGAAACCAGACTATCTGGAGAAAACCCACGCTAGCACAAGAAGAACATGCAAACTCTGCACAGAAATACTCCAGGTCCAAACCAGGGATCAAACCCAAGACCTTCTTGCTGTGAGGCATCAGTGCTAACCACTGACCCATCGTGCCACCCTATGGTTAAGGTTAGGACTAAGGTGTGAATTGTGTTTAGGTTAGGATTTAGGTCAGATATGTAGCTGTGAGGTTAGGTTTAGAGTAAGGGGGGTCAGGGTTAGTTTATATTAATGACAGGTAAATAAATAGAAGTCAATGCAATGTCCCCATGAGGATAGAATAACAAACGTGTGTGTGTTCAAGAATCTGAATATTTGACAAAACTCTTGTGTTTTTTAAGCAGTTAGCCATGTTACAATGGACTTAAATGTAAGAAAATTATTAGATGCCCAATACAAAAGCCTGTCAAATCAACTAAACATACATATAACACAACCACTGACCACTTTTAAAGTGCTGATTTACTAAACTAATCCTACATGCCTGCACTTGCCCTTTTTATTTTTGCTTGTGCAGTGAACAGTGTTTGGGAGTTATGTGCCACCCAATTATCTCCTTGCCCGAGGATGGGAATGTGACTGGTCTGTGGGGATGGCACAGTGGTTGATGACTGTATTAATACTCGTGAATTTTTTATGAGAAAAATGAAACCTAATTGCAATCGGAGGCAAAATATAAGCACAGAGTTGTGTGCTATGTTTAAATGCTCTGAAATGTTCACGGAAGTGTGAAACAAAAGAGCTTGAATGTTTACTAGATTGTTTTGTGTGTTTTCCTAACACATGCCACTTTGATCCAGGTTTTGATGTGTAGGGGTGTAAGAAAATATCAATAAACTGAAATATTGCTATATTCCAATATAAAATGTTTAATTAAGGTTTAAAATGTAAACTTTCATGCAAAAAATTAGTCGACTTACGAATAATAATGGTTTGTCAGATTAAAATTCCTTCCATTTGATTAATTGATACTATCCATTTAAACCTTATTTTAGTGTAGTGCCATCCAGATAAGGGCGCTGCTGCCATCAGCCTGGTATTACTCTACCCTGACCCTGTTTGCATTGAGCATAAACATGTGCAAATCATATTTTGCTTTTGCTGCTAGTGCTCTGCTAGCTCCCCATCGACAACCCCCATTTGATACTAACATAACCCCCATTTGATACTAACATAACCCACCTTTGATACTAACATAACCCCCATTTGATACTAACATAACCCCCATTTGATACTAACATAACGCTATCGCTACCGAAAACACTAAAAAACATATTGGATGACAATGAAGTTGTCTCTCCTTGATCACATCCTGATCATTTTTACACCTGGTTACAGTTGTTTGCTGACCACAAATATAGGCACACTTGTAAAGAGAGTAAATTAGGAAAACAAAATCAGAAAATTTAATTCCTGTCATTCCTGAACAACCGATTCACAAAAACAAGGTCTAGGCATTCCTAATAGAACTCCAACTCCTCTGGCATATTGTAAAAAACAAAAATTGTTGACCTCTTATGATGGAACCAGTAAGTAATGACTGGTCTCTAATACTTGGGATTGTTTGTTTTTTGTGTTTGCTGAAAATTAGCATATATGTATATATATATATATATATATATATATATATATATATATATATATTCTCTTAAGATTCTAAACAGATCCACACCTAACAAAGCTGATTCTATTCATTTCAGGATGAACATTGATCCGGAGCTCATTACAAAGCACTTATCAGAGCCATAACTCAGCTGCAGGTGTCGAGGGTAGAAAGTGTTTGCAGGTCTCAGACCAGTAAAAAGCTTTCACAGCCTCCCCTTTTCTCAGCTCGTATTGATCTCTGCATGGAGAACTTCTCCTATAAAGTGAGCTGCAATTCTCGATGCCTTCCTCTCTGCAGCGGTGCACAAACTTTGGAGAAATGTCCCTCAGCCACATAAAGAGGAACCTTGTGGAGTGCAGATAGGGGCTGAGACAGCCATGGAGTGTTGCTGATAACGGTCATCTCCTGGCAGTCCAGAGAGTCGTGACGGGCCACCGGCTCCCTGCCTCCGATAAGGACAGGGCAGGAGGAAAGAGTGTGCAGAGCATCTTTTTTTCTCTCTCTCTATACATTCACCAACTGGACAGATCATTGGCTGAACTGGAGAAGCTACAAGCCTATTTGCCGTATGAATGTGTGTATCTGCTGAAAGCTGTGGTTTGGACTAGGGGTTAGAGGGTTAGTGACAAATTAAATTAAAGTGTTTGCAAGTTTAGTTGTATAGCTACAACTCCACTATTTCTCTATATAAAATTTCAATATATAAAAGTTTTCAACTCCAGCTTTAAAGGTGATGGATGATATGCATTCCTTTAAGGAAAGCCTTTCGTTTAAATGTAATTCCAGTTTGCCACAGTTTTTCAACAGGCAGATCAGATCTGTTCATCAATAATTAATGCTGCACCCTATCATTCACTGCTGTTATTACGTGCTCTCATCTAATTTTCCTACTTGACTCAATTAGCAAATTAAGCAAGAAAATTGCCATGATTAAGTATCCATTATTGTTGTGAATAATAGTGAGGATCTAATGACAGTTTAGTCTCCAAGTTTTTTTTTTTTACACAACTTCAGAACTGAATTGAAGCCAGAAGATTTTCAGATTTTTAGGTAACTTAGCAAACAATTTTTTAAAAGAACCTGTTGAATGTTGCACCTTTAAAATAAATAAATAATAAGAGCAGATGATAATTCTATTTCAATTAACATCATAAAACAGCCAACTAATACTTATAGAACTTTTTTTAAGACTATTATTGCTTTTAAAACATTTGTTACAGAGTAGTTATTTTACATACATACATTGGTTTTTTTTCTTACAGTATTTTCTTTTCTTCCTAAGAATTAGTTTGGGTTTAGTCGGGTTTTGCTTATTTTAAAACATAGCTTGGTCAATGTAAAATAAATATATACAATAATAAATATCTCACCACATATTTAAATGAAAAAGGAAATCCAGGATGTTTTGAAGACGTGCAATTTACCTGCTGCCCTCCACATCAAAGTTTAAACCAGATCTTGCACAATTTTGTGCTCTGCTTCTTGGAAATTAATCTCAGCTACTACCGCAAATTGTAGCTCATAATCTTGACACAGAATGAGTTACAGATAATTTTGTGTTGGCTAATGTTGATAAGAGGTGGTCAAACTTAATTATGTTGTCATCAGAACTTCTTCAGCTGTGAGGCAAAAATCACAGTACACCCTTTTAGTTGAGAAAGAAAGGGGAAAATGACCTTTACTCCAGCAAGTAATGGATGATGGGGGGGGGGGCTATTTTTGGAAAAACTTGCCTTTAATCTTATATGACAGTCTTCAAGATGACGACCATGTTCTGAAGATAGACAGGCCCCCTTTCCAATTACTTGCAGTGTTATTATTATGTTTTATTTTCCCTTTTGTTCCAGTTTAAATGTTTTACTTCTAAGTGGAAAATTCCCACTTCCCAGTACGATTGGGCTGCAGCTAAAGTAGCTGGCAAAAATGCAATGAAATGGAGATTATACAATGAGAATTTTGGAGTCTAGTGGATGTTGTCATTTTATGAGTAAAATAATCGCAGCATGACGGCTCAGTGGTTAGCACAGACGCCTCACAGCAATAAGGTCCTGGGTTTGATCCCCGGTTCAGATCTGGGGTCTTTCTGTGCAGAGTTTGCATGTTCTCCTTGTTCTTGCGTAGGTTTTCTCCGGGTACTCCGGTTTCCCCGACACCCAAAAACATGTATAATAGGTTGCCTTCAGGCCCAGGCTGCCCTTGGAAAAGAGATCTGCTATCTCAATGGGATTTGCCTGGTAAAACATCAATAAATAAATAAATCAACATGCATTATGGGAGATGAATATTATGGTCAGTTCTGGCTTTAAAGCAACATCTACTTATTTTAAGACATTAATACAACTTTGATTCTCGCGCAGGCCATTTCGAGACATTTTGCCCACAGGCCTTGAGTTTACCACATGCAACCTAATAGTTTATTTATTTATTTTATTATTTAAACATATCAGCTGGTTTATGATCAAAAATACAGAGTTGATTCTAAAAACTAACACCCGAGTTTTAAATAAGTGCCTCAAACATTCTGTTTTTGTATTTGTTGGGAATTACTCTCAGCTACTACATCATCTGTAGCTCAAATTCAAAGCCATTTTTGTGTTTTTTTTTGTTTGTTTCTTTTTCCTAGTGCAGATTTGCTGTTGCATTGCAGCCATCATAAACTGGGAACCAAAAAGAAGAACATGCTGAAAGTTCCGGAGAAAAAAAATCTCTCAAAGTTTTGCCAATTCTTTTTCTGGTCCTTCAGTAAGAATGAGCAAACATCTGTGCTCAAGGTTGTTGAGCTTGGCTTTGTAATTACGAGCTGCAGACTATATATTTAAAAATATTTTTCAGGGGGCAGTTTTAACAAACAGCCCAGGGTGAGTGGGGATTTATAGGGGCCAAAGGCAGGTTTTAACAAATAAATAAGCAGAAAAAAACAGACTACAGTTTGTCAGCAGGGAAATGGACATCTAGGAGCAGCAACTCAAGTACCCTCAGCTCCCCTTCTGCGCTCACTTAGTCTCCTAAAGAGGATCCAGCTTTCATCTGGACTCTTTCTCTTGTACAATTTGTTGTCTAGTTTTGTACATTTATGTTTTGTTTATTAGTGGTGATTTTTATTTAAAATTAGGTACTTTTCGTGAACCAAAGTACTTACATATTTCTATTCCACAAATTCTGATTTTCTTTGTAACATTGGCCTTAAAAGCTTTTTTTTCAAGAGGTTTGCATTGTAGATTTTCATGGCCATCATTATTATGAGGTTAAAGGAATAGTTCAGATGTTTTGAAGTGGGGTTCTGTGGAAAGGTTATACAAAAGTGATGTCTTGCATCTTGTCTACTTCTTTGGAGAAAACAAGTTAAATTCTGACCAGATTAATGAGTTAGTGGCTAGTTGGAATGGGCCAAAATCAAAATGGTTGTTTAAAGAACTAATTACACCAAGTATTTTATATGTTCAGAACATTTCCACAAAACCCAACTTTACACAATTTGGTCTTTTATTTTGGGACGTGTGTTATTGATAGCTCAATTCTAATCACAGATTGATTTGTGGGATTGATGAAAGATTATTTAATGTTCAGAGAAAAAAGCTCTCAGAGTATTATCACCTGCCACAGAAAACAAAGCGTACTTGTGAGCAATTTTGTTAGCATAAAGCCTTATTAGCCAGGGCAAAGCAATTTATATAGTGTACATTTACAACTGATAACGTACACAGTCAACGCAAATAAGATGGCTGTCACTGCCGATTGACCTTGCGAAACATAAAAAGGGCTGAAACGCTTTCAGTTTTCCAGATATTGTTAAATGTTGCTGTGATAGTAGCTGTGGGATAACCCAAACACATTATCTGAGCACTAACAAATCAGATTACATCACATGAGAATGAATAGAAGGTTTGACCAAAAGACCTATAACTCATCAGCATAAGTTCATTTTAGTTGAAATCTCTGGTATTGCTTCAAAGAATGCTAAGCCTTTAAACAGTTGTGTATTATCATTTGTGCATTTGTGTAAAAATGGTGTTCTGTGCTCTGTGTGAGTAGTTCTGGCAGCCTCCATGCTTGTTGCAAAGACAAATCTACCCAAAAACAGGTGAGAATATATTTATCTGGAAACAAAAGAAGTTTTGTGATGGATAGCGCCCGTGCTAATAGTTTGTTGGCGTCAGGATGGAGCAGCAGCAGGCGGTGGACAAGATGGGTCGATTCCTGAGTAGAGGGTTCAGGGCCACCACATGAGCCATGACTCCGTCAAGCACTGCTGGATGGTTCGCTCTACTCTAAATGGTAATGTCTCCCTTGGGCAACGCAGCGTGGTGCTACATATGGAGTTACAACATGCTCACCAAAAAGTTGTGTCGGCGGTTTGTATGGTTCGTCCTGTTGATGTGTGTGTGAGGGGTTTAGGACAGAGCGTGGAGAGCAGCTGCGTTCTCTCCTTTCAGCTCGTGGTCACTTCACCCAATCGAACTGGATCTCACGCACTGTTGATCCAATCACCTTGGCCGCCACGCGCCATTGAGCCAATCAGTTCCTACATCTCGCCAAGTCGAACTTTGGCCCACCCGTGAATCTGGACCGTGTCCTGGCTCAGGCACTGGGGCGTAGTGTGGCACTGAAAAACTTCAACCCTAACATGTCAGAGGAGACCTGACATATGTTGTTTTGTCTGGTTTTTTTTTGTGTGTTTTTTTTTTTTGTTATTGGGGTTTTTTGGTTCCCCTGACTGGTAGTATTAGCCCAGTGTTTCCACACCTTGTTTTATCAGACCTACAGCTGTTCATTGTAGTGAGCTCTCATACTCAGCTGACATGCACCATGATCTATGCTAATGGGAAATTAACGAGACCCCGTCAGAAATGAATGAGTCATTAACGGGAGCATGTTGGTAGCATCTGTGGGGCCTGGATGACAATCAGATGCACACAGTTAATGGAGAATCTGTTGACTCAATAAAGTACTGTAACCTTTCATCTATAGAATGATAGTTTCACTCATGCTTTCCTCTGTTAAAGATGTTGAAAGTTTCTTTGTTGTGACAGAATCATTTGAGATGAATCTAAAATTAATGATAAAATTAATTTCGGGATAAATATATTGTTGAGGTGTAAGTGACCCTTACAAAGTAGAGAGAAGATCTATAAATCTCTGAATATCACAGCAGTATTTTCATTTATCCCATAAGGCAGCAATTGCTGTACTTTTAAACCAATTTAGAGTTTTCTAAAATTCTGATCTGCCAAATTCAGTTCAGGGTGTACCCCACCCCTCGCACTGCGACTGCTGGATAGGGGCACCAGTGACCCCCGTGACCCTGAAAGGAAGAAGCGGGTTAAGATAATGAATGGATGGATTGATGGATTTTTGTTCATAAGAAATGAATTGTACTTGACATTTATCAATTTACAAGATTTTATCTCTTTATCACACATTCATCCATTCATTTATTCAATTTCATAACTGCTTTTCTGATACTGATAAAAGTATTTAAAACAATTATTTGAATATAAGTCATAAAACTGCTCACAAAAATCGGGAAAGTAAAAGTACTTTTACACACACACAGAGGTTTGTTTTTATATCCCTGTGGGGACTGTGGATTTACTTCCTGTCCTTTTTTGTAATTTTATAGCCTAACCTATTTACTCTAAAATTAACCTCACAGGTACTGATCTGACCCTAAATCTAACCTAAACTCAATTCACACCTTGGTAATAAACTGAAATGCCCACCTGAAATTAGCATCTGTACCTGTGGAGAACAGGCATTGGACCCCACAATGAACATTTGGTCCCCTCGAGGCTGCCATTTTCTGGAAAATGGTTCCCACAATGTAGCAAAAGCATTCAGTTATTTTACTTAACGGAACTGGTTCCACTAAACCAAACTGAGTAAATTGCTTTACATTTAATCAGCTACGTTTAGTGGAACCAGTTAACATAACTTAGTTAGGTAAATCCAACACTCCATTTTTAGAGCGCATAAAAAACTCTATTCATGAGCTCCAGTAATATTTAAATTTGTAACATGTAACTAAGTGTTAAATTTTAAAGTAAAGAATTAAAAGTACATCTTTTGTTTATGTAACATAGTAAGTGTACTTTGTTTCTATACACCTCTGCTGAAAACTGACAATGTTAAAACCCATTCCCTGCTTTTCTAACTTTGATAAGCTGCTGATCACCTTGAATGTAATTGACTGCAAAAGTTCACTAGAAACACTCAGTGAACACCTCCACCAAGACCCAAGCAGTGTTAAACCCCTACTATTATTCCACCATGTCAACAAAACCAGCCTTAGCTACAAAAATTGACCCTATTCCTGACAAAATCCACGAGCTGAGGAGGAAGCATCAAGGAAAACGTGCGGGCATCCGGCGTCACAACCAGCGCAGAAGGTACAGACCCACTATCCCGTCGATTATTATGGGAAACGTGAGGTCTCTTCTTAATAAATCCGACAAGTTATCGGCGCTAACGAGACATCAAAGGAGCTACTGGGAGAGCAGCCTCATCTGTCTGACGGAGACGTGGCTAACAGCGCTAACTCCAGACGCTCACATAAACATGGATGGCTTTCATCTACTCCGTGCCGACAGAACGAAGGAGAGTGGTAAGAAGCAAAGAAGGGGTCTGGCTGTGTTTGTGAATGATAGATGGTGTAACTCTGGACATTTAACCATCAAAGAATCACTCTGTAGCAAA
>JARVGW010000357.1:11165815-11178652 GCA_031762495.1 Anablepsoides rubrolineatus | reverse complement strand
TAAAATAACTAGTGTGTGGACTTCTGTACTGATGCTGCTGTGACACCTGAATTTCCCCTTGCGGGACAATAAAGGCTGTTTCTATTCTATTCTTCTATTCCACCATGTCAACAAAACCAAGTGCCTTAGCTACAAAAATTGACCCTATTCCTGACAAAAGTCGACCACTTTCATATAGAGATCAGAGATTGTAGCCACAGGAGGAATGCCCTAGACTTAGCATTAGTAATGTAGAATTCCACTACACGCCCCCATCAAGATCAGTATTGTAGGGCAAACTCTGCCTAGGTTATGCAAATATAGTGTTCAACTGCTGAGCTTTGATTGGTGGAACAAAGCTCTTCTGAATGCTGATTGGCTCTGGCAGATGTTGCAAGATCACCACCGAAATAGTTGTTTTTTGTGACAATCCCAACATGCTCTAAAGATTTAATGAAAATCCGTACAGAACTTTTTTGAGTAATCTTTTGCACAGCGAGACAAACAAACCAGTGCTACTGAAAACATGACCTTCTTGATGGAGGTAATGAGTTGGAGCTGTACAAGCAATGGTGACTTTCTGAGATTTTTTTTTTTTTTTTCAAATATGTCTAGTAGTAGTCCAGGACATGTTTTGCTAACAGACAAGAAGGGTTATTGGTTATTATCATTTCTGTGTTTCCTAAAGTCTATATGTTTCAGCCTCCATAAGGTCAACACTTGTGTCTAGTGGTTTATGAGATATTTGGCTAACAAACACACATATTGCCACATGCATTTATATTATCACCTGTCTTTTGACAGAGGATGATAATAAACCTAAAAGTTGTTTCATATTTGTGTTTATCTGTCATAAATAGTTGTATTGAATTTATTTAATCAGAATCTGAGGTAGAACAAAGTCTTAAGGACTGTCCTCAAATTGTTTTTTTTTTTTGGTGCTGTATTATATAAAGAACTGTTTCTTTCCCAGAAAACCTGCCCTCGTGTGTGTTCTGAAAGATTTCTGTGCAAAGGAAGACAAAGTAATGAGATCCTTTTCTCGATAATGCACAGCTGTCTCTCGACGGTATTTCTGCCTCCCAACAGATCAATGTCCAACTGAAAAGCTGCAATCATGCACAGAGAATGACTGCTTTTATTTCCCCTGAACATTGAGATAATGTGTATACATCCATATGTTTAAGTCATTAGGGCTGCAGCTCGTTTTTGTCAATACTGAGTCATCTGCACACATTTCAGTGTGAAGCCTTCCAGATTCAAGAACTTAACAATGGCTTTGTCCCCCCACCCACCCTCCTTTACCACGGCCGTCCATATTAGTTTTATATATTCAGAGGTTGTTGAACTGTGAAGCCCAATGAACTGAATGCAAAAAGGCCCTCTCATGTTAATGACTCACCAAATCCCATGGCACGGTGTAAAGTTAATATCCAGGATTTGGAAAGAAGGTCGTAGCCTCCTTGTGAAGTGAACTCCGGTCAGAAGTATGAGACTTATGACTCAGCACTGCTCTGCAGGGGGTGCTCCTGGATGTGCTTTGCTTCCTGCTCAGCCTGTAATGAATGTGATCTAAAGGGTGCTAATTTTGTAGCGGGGAGGACTAACTGCCTCATCTCCTCTTCACACACTGACAGCAAAAATGTACCATTTAAACAAGCTAATTAGCTCCGTATTGAGCCTTGAAATGTCAGGAAATGGAAAAATTGGCACGACTGGTTCGTCAAATACTATTATGTCAAAATAAATAGCTTGCATGAAGGTGACACAGCCTGTACAAATGATGGAGGTAATTAAAGATAAAAAAAATAATGCAGTGATTGGGAAATGTAAAATTTGACATTATTACTTGCTGTATTGAGTGTTAATTCTATTGTTGATGCTTGCTATTGGACAAAAAGCCAGTAATAAAGGGTTCAGTTGACATTTTGTCTGCTGTTTGTGTTTAGTTGTTTTGCAGTTGTCAATTTTTATGAACAGAAATTAATTCAGTGAACAAAATACAAAAAATGAGTATATTTTAGCTTTGATTAATAATTTAGCTATAACCAATCTGTTCTTCAATCCAAATAAATTTACTTAAATCTTTATGCCCTTACTCACCAAATAAACGTAAAGAAGTAGTCTGCAGAACATCACACTACCTTTTATGTTGTTTCAACTGTTAAGCACGGTAGGGGGAGCTTGATGATATGCACCCTGAAAATCAGAAAACCATGGCAATTGCAAAAAGTCAAAACTTACTTGACCCTTCCAGCAGGAGGCTGCGGTCCATCAAGACCAAAACCTCCCATCTCATGAACAGTTTCTTGCCATCTGCTACAGTGTTATTCAATTATTCATCAGTAAAACTGTAAATCAATATTTACCATTTTGCAGTCGCATAGCAATTAATGCCACGTGATGACATATTTTTGTGAGGAAATAAAAAAATGTGGACCAAGGCCACAACATCAACTTAATGCAAGAGCAATGATCATCTATTAATCATCATCATTTTTTGTTATCGGCTAAATACCACAATTAATCAGGACTAATTTTTGTGTCCGTATTACTCAACTCTATACTGGACTTATAAACAAGTCCAGGGTCCCCCACTGCCTTATCCCCTATTTTAGATTACAATAATGTAATGACATTGTACTTCTTCCAGCTACTTACTTGCCATTTTCACACTAGTTTGTAGTATAATTCTTTTTATATGTTAAGTTCATCAGTCTATATTTTTACACTAATATTCTCTTGACTTTTTATTTGTATATACTTCATATTTTTTATTTTTTATTTATTTATTTATTTTAGATGTTTTGAACCTCAGCAGCATAATTATGTTTTTTTTTCCAATGCAAACTAGATTATTAAAATCACTTTAAGATAAATCAAGCTTAGACTGTTGGTGATCTGTGCAGCAGTTTTCTTATTATTGTACACATTTTCCAGAGTAATATCAGGACACTTTAACAAATAATGTGTGTTCTTTTGGCCTGAGTACATTTTAACATGTTACTCTTCAACAAGTTACTCTTCAAGTTATTCCTGCAGCTGTAGGATGCCTCCATTTGCTTCTCTTCTCTTTTTGTAAATCATTTATTCTTTGTTTTGCTAGAAAGTGAAAGTTCTAACTTTGTGACTCAGTGCCAACTGTGTGTGTATGTGTGTGTGTGTGTGTGTGTGTGTGTGTGTGTGTGTGTGTGTGTGTGTGTGTGTGTGTGTGTGTGTGTGTGTGGTCATTATACAGCTTATTATGCCAGCAGTCCATCTGTTGCCTGCTTAGCAGTGTCCAACTGGGAAGGACAGTGAGCACGAGGTTGACCCTCTTTATATTGCACAGACAGCTAATGTCCCCAGCTCACTCATTTCACTGCTGTCTCTCTCTCTACAACACACAGTTTAGGCATTAGTCTTACATTTACAAAAACACCAAGGCAACACACACACACACACACACACACACACACACACACACACACACACACACATACACTGTGGCACAAACAAGAAGAATCCACAGAGGAGCTAACTGAGCCAAGGCTTGGCTATGTAAGGACTTTCCAAGCAGACGGGTGCTCTGTTAGGTCACTGCAGGTGGATGGGGTTCAGGCAGGGCCACAGGCCGACAGGTATGTCTGCAGGCACTGCACAGCCTGCAGTGCTCTCAGGGCAGATGGTCACACAAGACACTGGGAGTTATTAGAAGCCAAGAAGTGACTGTAAAGTCTGAACAGGCCAGTCTGTCCACAATAGTTTAAATTCTGTTATATGTTGTAATCGTTTTTATCACCTGTCACCAAAAGATGAAGGGGGGTCCATCATGTTTTTGCTCCCTTTAGCAAAGTATCTCTTGAACTTCTGGGTGAGTTTTAACCCAACTTTCAAAACAATGTTGAATACACGTCTACATGTTACTCACTTTTGTAATATCCCCGAATCAATATGTCCACAGTCACAGACCTTAAAACACAAAAATCACTAGAAGTCAAATTTACAGATCTTTACTGCAATCTGGTGTGCTGGTACCTAAGAGTTATCCTTAACACATACACTGACTGTGCAAGGGTTGGGAGCAGCTGTGATGCATTCATTCAATAAACAATAGTTTGTATTATTCATTTTTAGTTGATTGATTTTGAGGACTAAAAGCATATTACAATTGTATGTACTTTATGTGCTTGTGACAGTTAACTCAGTCATCAATCATCTCTCATTTTAGAAAATTGCTACTTTGTCTTTACTATTTTCTTTTTTTTTTATGTAGTTTTTAGCCTCAGTTTAGTATTTGACCTTACACACCTGGTAAGGATTAAACCAAACTGGATTTAAAAACAAAAAGGCAGAGTAGAGAGAGTAGAGTTTTGTATTTTTCCTTTCAAATCTGTAAATAAAATCTTATATTCTACTAGTTTATACCATTTTGTTGCCCTCCGCTGAGTTTATTCCTTAGTGAAATTACGCTTCTTTAAATAGTTTTTATTATATGGCCCAGACCACTTTTTGGTTCATCTCAGGGTGGCAAAACTTTATCATAATTCTAGACAATATTTTTATATAATATCTCTTCCAAAGTGGTAGCCTTGGGATGGATGGATGGATGGATGGATGGATGGATGGATGGATGGATGGATGGATGGATGGATGGATGGATGGATGGATAGAGTCCCAAAGGGAAATTACATAACATACAGTTATCATCTCAACAATAAGTTTAGGACACCTTCAGATAAATTTTGCTTGACAGTAGTGTATATCTAATTTAGACTCATGGTACATTTATTGATCAAAGGTAAATAATATAGTGTTTTGCATTATTTTAAAGGGGGCCCTATGGGGTTTCATTTGGGTTAAGTCTTTAGTCTCTCTGACCAACAAAGACTCTAGAGCTCTAAAACACAATATATATATATATATATATATATATATATATATATATATATATATATATTCCAGCCCTGTAGCATCCAGGGACCAGATATACACCAGTAATAAAAAAAGTTACCTTAAAGGGTTTGAAACTTCATGAACTGATAACTGTAACTAAGATATCACTTTGGAAGGGCTATTATATCAAATTTTCATCTGCAGACATGTATCTTTTCATAACTAAGTACTTTGTGTAAACCCATGCAACAACTTATTTGTCCAACTTATTTGTCTCTATCAAAACAGCATTCTGTGAAATAACAAACCAGATCGTTGTGGTACATTTAGCTTCAACCAAGATTAGAATTTAAAATTGTTGTGACAATACTGTAGCACTCCCACGTAAATTTTACACTGTTGGCTTTATGCTTCTTGAACTTTAACGCTGAAGTAAATTAAAAAGTCACAAGTAAAGTAGATAAGGTCATCAAGGTCCTTCTGAAAACAGCCACAACTTCCACCAGCCTCCATGAGACCAAATCTATTTCTTGTCACCGTTGCAGGCGACTCCTTTGGCCCTCTTTTGCAGCATCCATCCTTCTTCTGCTGGTGGAGGCTGGCAAAGGGGCTCCATTTTTCTGGCCCAGTGAGGAATAAATAAAGAAAGTAGACAATAAAGTCACTCCCCATGGACTTCATCCTCTGGGCGACGCTCCAGCTAAAACCGGCCAATTGCTCAAATGGAAATTAGAAGCGGGGAGATAGATTGTGAATAGTACATTTACTCTAGTCAGGCTGGGCAGATCGATGCAGCAGAGTTTGTATGGAAAGCCAATCTAGTGACACAAATTCAAGTGAGGAGTCTGAATATATGCACTCATCATAACCTTGTAAAGGCCACCATATTGTCTAGTTATGCGTTTCTCACTGCCTGTTTTTTTTTTTTTATTTCCCAGTGATAGCTCTTTATTCTCCTCCATTATCTACCTTACAGTTGCTCTCAGCTGAGGCTGGCCTTGACACGCAGTCAAATCCAGCCAGTACAGAAGCTACGTTGCCAGCGGGGACTGCTGTCACAGAGCAAAACACTCCTAAACAGGGACATCGTTTCCTTTGTCACCGGGCCAGAGCACTGTTTTAGTCACCCATGCACAGCAGTAAACACAACCAGGAGTCCAGCGTGAGGTTTAAAAGGGACACAAATGCCATCAGAATTAAACAGCGATGACATGGGCAGGTGGAGAAGGACCTGTAATCAATCAGCACTGATTGAAGGGCCACTGAAGATGCTCAACGAGGGTCTTTAAGTGTATATGTTGTTCTTTCAGTGTTAAAATCAGAAAGATGTATGGACATTTTCTCAAAAACCATGGATTTAATTTATATTTTTTAGTCTAATATAGGTTTATATTTAAACGTGTAGTATTCCTTGAAAGAATGCATTTCACTCGAAATAAATAACCTGGTTGTACCAGCCTTGGTCAAACTGTGAAAGTAACATGTAGAGTTAGAGTCAGATTACATGCTATGGATGATTTTCTACCACATAAGGTTTTCACTTAATATTTGTAGAAGTGACGTAGTTCCAGTCATTTCTGTGGCTGCTGCTCTTAATTAAATGTGGTGGTCATCTTGGATTGACTCCAGCAGCTTTACATCCTGTGATTACTTTCTGAAAGTTTGATTCAAATCCAGCTAATAATTCATGAGATGTTTTGGTAACAGACACATGTGAATCAGGGCAGCTGTGGAGTGGTGGTAGGGTAGCCGACTAGGGAACAGAAAATCATAGGTTGGATTCCCCACCACGTCCACATGTCGGTGTGTTTTTGAGCAAGGCACCTAATTCCCAACTGCTCCCTGGGCACCTACATAGCTGCCCGCTGGGCCAATTGGGTCCAAGGACAAGGAGATGGAAAACTTATTTCCTTACAGGCAGCCAGCTCTGAGGCTTAATTTGAAGCAAGGATGTTGAAAAAACTCCATAACATTGCCCTGTATGTCTGTATACATGCAAAATGATGGGGATTCCATTGTAATTTATCCACAGTTCGTACAACTTGACATGTATGTAAGTAAATAAGCAATTTATATTGTTTATTAGGATGAACTACTTTGTAGGGTGTATAAATATTTCTAGGTGGGTAAATTTTCTACTTCAAAAGTGTGAACTATTCCTTTATTGGCAGCACCAGTGCAGTCTCTCTCTAAACCTGTTCGAGGATTTAAAGTTGGCATACTCTACTTAGACTACTGATTTATGTACACCCACCATGAGGTGCTGCCTCTGCGTTTAGTTCCGTGTGGATCTGGAATAAAGAGGGACAGATAAACAGGTGATTTGGGTTTTGAGATCACCTTAGACATCCACTGTCACACACCCCTTTTCAGTGTTTACCACAGATCTTTATTTCAACAACAGATCAGATGAGTAAAGATGAGAGATGTGAGGCCATCAGGGAGAGAAGGAACAAGATGCAATAATATGCCACTCTCCCACATTCACCACGCATACATCATTCCCATAGCGGCGCAGATAACCTTCTGCCTCTGTTATCTTCACGAGTCGCAAGTAGAGCCCAGTGTTTACAGCCCCTCTCATCTCCACATCACATGAGATTGGGGAGAGAAAAAAAGACTCCCTTCCAATAAATTGTTTCTATCAGACTAAGGCATAAGTCGCAGTAGCTGCATCAGATTTAGTGGTGCCACTGGGCTCTAATGAATTCCCCCTGCCTGCCCCCGCACGTCCACCGAGCCTCGGCAGCGTGTCTTTCCAATCGGCTGCGCTGCGCTGCTCGGTGAGCTGCTATTGATAACGAGCCCTGAGGGGGGGCTTGCCAGCGAGCACAGTGAGGCCCGTAATGAAGGGGCCCAGGACTCTGCAGAGAAAACAGCTGGCCGTAATAAGATGGGGTGCAGCGGTGGTGGTGGGGGGTTGCTGGGGTTGCTGGAGGTCATCATTCTCAGGCGGAACAGATCGAGTTGCTGTAGAGACCAGCTCAGGGAATCATTAGGGAGGAATTTGACATGGAATATGTGTGGATGCACTGCATGTATGCATGTATGCAAGGTAAAGTATATCAGTAATGATGATGCTGGTGTTGTTAGGGGCGAGGATGCCTTCAGGTGATGTAGATTGGCAGTAAGGGTCGATATTGCCATGTGTTCTAGAAATAACAGTTACTGTTTTTTACAGGGAGAAGCTACTGACTCATGTCTGGCTTTGTTGGGGGTGTTTCTTTCATAATTAAGTTAAAGTCCTATCATTCCCTGAAGGAATGCATGTAGCCCAATGCTATTCATGTTTTATACTAAGGTCATCGTGTGTTAGGAACCGACAAAGTTGTAAATATTTTGGTCAAACCTTAAAAAGAACAATGAGCACAGTCTAGGGATTTGGTAGCATGTGTTGTGACTGGCTGTCAGCTAGTTAGTTCTGGGCATTGTTTCGATGCCCTCTCTAATTTGTGACTAAGCTTTTCCATGTAACTACAACCTCAATGTGCTGTTGTGATTTTTTTGTTCTCTAAGCTTTAACAGATATTTCCAGCTTTCACTCTCAACCACACTAGATAGGGCTACTAGTCAGGCAGAATTGTGGTGGGGGCGGGCCTTGGGTCTAGGCAAAACTTTGATTCAGATCCAGCAGCCAGTGTCCACTGACTATGGATCACAAGTTTGTGATGCCAGGGTAAGACACACAAACATTTTATTGTGTCAGGCTTGGATAGAGTAGGCGGGTCACAATTTTACAGCTTTAGTAGCTTTTGTGTGGTGTTGCTAAAATCGCTACTCCTTGCATGGATCTTTCGGCAATGGGGTTTGGTGTCATTGCCCACTTTTTAAATCCTAGACTACCTAGACATCTGACTACCACACCAAATTTTACCTCACTGTCTAAAATTCACTAAGGTCTAGCCATTTTTTGTCAAAGCTAAAGCTGATTAGCTGTGTGGGCTATCTTGAATTGAGTTGATGCCAAACACTTATTAGATCTAGATGTCAACCCACCGAGCACTTTCTAAGAGTTTCAATAAACTGCTCAGTAGTTCATGAGATATTTTTGTAGCAGTACAGTCTAATGAATGCACACAGACTTAGATAAAAACCTTTCTTCTTCTTTGGTGATATCTGATAACAAAGGACTCGAGAACTGACAGCTGGAAGATTTATTTGAACAATCATAATATATAAGTTCTTATGTTCGGACAGCCTTGCACTCTGGATCTCTCCCTCTCAGAGCAAGAACTATCATACTTTATATTTTCCTTGTTATGTACTAACCGACAGTATCTTTACAGATGTTTTCATAGCATTTGTTGAATTTCTGGCTCCTAGCAGGTTTCTCTCAGAAACCGGGGCCTTGACTAAGCAAAGATAATCATGAGCCTTCAGTTTCATTTGCATTTTCTAACCTTTACAGGCTCTTTTTTTTTGGACCACATTAAAGCTAGCGCTGTGCTACTCCTTTTCCACAGCGTTGCTTTTAGTGTATTTGTCTGATTGGAGATTTACTATGCTTGGACAATTCATTCCATCTTTTAGTGAATTGGGATCATTCATTTGCCCCAGCGAGTCATAAAATGACTGATTGAATGAGCTATTAGGAGGATTGTAAACTATGTTGTGCAAACAAACAATGCCAGAGGCTTAGAAACGTTTAATCATTGGTTGGACTTGGACTGTTGGTTTAGCTTAAGTGACTTTACATGTGGTTGTTTCTTATTCTGTGGCAGGCAAATGGATGTTTGACCTCCTCAAAAATCAGCTAATGCATTAGACGCACTCTTTATTTATTTATTTATTTATTTATTTATTTATTTATTACCCACTTTTGAAAAGGAAGGCAATATTGTATACACCTATGTCTGTGTGCTTGTGTATCTGTCAGTGAATTATCTCATAAACCAAATTTTCTTAAAGTGTAAAAACTATTCAACTGGGCTTTGCTCTACAACTGCTTTAAGATTTAATTGGCTGTAATTCATAAGTTGTAGCTGATAGTCATCCACAACACATGTTCTGAGTGCTAACGGATTGTGTATGATCTTTGTCAAAATTTTATTGGCAACTGTTTGAAGTCAACTGTCTGTAAAATACACTGTCACGCCGAAAAAAGGTCACCACCTGATTTAACTAACCAAATAGGTGAGCTTGTCATTGGACAAAACATGAAAGTGTTTATGATTTAGCTGACAAGAAGGTATTTAACCCTAATTGATGCATTTGTTAAACGACAACGTTGAAAGACAAAACCTGTGTGGTTGTTGAAAATATGTTAATTATATAGTTAATGAACCACTGATCAGATTTAATTGAAACTTTTAGGGGGGGAAAATGATATACATCTACAACTGATAAACTTTCAAAGTCAGCCCATTTTAGGATTACTGCCACAGCCAGCTAACCTTTGAAAACATTGAAATGGCTCCACTTGATTTATTTTTGAACGAAACCAGGGGTGTCTGATCCTGGTTCTCATAAGTCTTTATCCTGCATGTTTTAGAAGTTTCTCAGTTTCAACACACATCATTGAATGAATGGGTGACTAATAGGCTTCAGACAATCACTGAATCAGGTGTGTTGCAGCAGGGAAACCAGTAAAACATGCAGAATAATAGTCCTCGAGGATCAAGACTGGACACCCTGGGACTTAAATTTGAGGTGGTTATAGGTGAGCTATTCACATCACTCTGAGTGAGCAAGATTGTGCTGAATGGTATTTTCAAGGTTCGACCTTCTCTGTCAACACATTCTTTATTGGTTATCAGCTCCTCAAGGTCTAAGAGTTCAGCATCCTAGTTTGCAACAAGTTTATTTTTATTCTAATCTTGATCATGCAGTGTTTTTGAGAGCCCAACAAATAGCACCACTCCAGAATAAAGTTTACAGCTTGTGTTTTGTGGTTTTAGCAGCAACAGAACCTTGCTGCTTTTGCATTCATGCGAGCAAGTCAGATCATTCAGGTTATGCAGGCAGTAATTAATTTTGCAATCACTGTTAATTACGGGAATGTTTTCCCATTGCACTCCATTTTTGTGGCAAATATTTATTGCTGTCGGACTGAAAAGCCTTCTTCTATTTCCGTCGGTGCTCTGAGTGGGAGATGAAATTAAACTAACAGATAATGAAAGGGAGAGGATTGATGCAGATGGATGTTGTGGAATGAGAACTGTTGGAGAAATGGAGTACGTTGGAATGAGCCAGTGAATTAGGATAAAATGGAAATCCATCTCAGCGGTTGTTATCCATTTAGCACGTGCTGAATTTAAATGGCTGAAAGCTTTAATAACCTGGTTAAATCCCCACTGTGCACTGCCAACAGGCATACATGTTGTATTTTGACAAGTGTTGGCCACACAAATAATCCACAACAATCAGCCTGTAAACTTAATTGCAATAGGTTTGCCAAATGGCTCTGAAGAAGTAAACACCTCAAGTTTACTTCATTAAACTGGTCCTGATTTGCTTTTGCTCTTTCAGGAAAACTAAATGTAACATTTTAAACTCATTTGTAAAATTAGGCAATAACAGTTTCAGTCTACAGTAGTTAGTTGGGTACAGGTTTTGGGCACAATACCAGCCTAAAACACTTGGACTCATAAAAACATCCCAGTAATTCAGACCAAGACCACTTTTATGCTTGAAGACTTCGTTGTCTCTTCCAGTTCAGAAGGAACCAAGTTCAATAAAATAAACAAGTCTGTAGTTCAAAGATGTTTTAAGATAAACATAGCCGATATCAAGATAGCACACTGTTGGCTGTGTTCTTATTAAAACATATGTTTCTAAAGTCATTGCAGAATGTTTAATTACTAACTCATTCACTCTACTCTGTATTGTAAAGTTCTAATACCTGGACTTTATGTGCGAAAGAAACTTTTTCCTGGACAGCCCTAACAAAAATGTTTCACGGTAACAAAAAGGAAACAACACTTTCGAGCAGGGCCACTCAACTGTTGGTCCGTGGGCCACATCTGACCTGTGGGTGACTTCAGTTTGGCCTACTAATAAGTTCATTATATATTGCTTTAGAGCAGGGGTGCCCAGACTTTTTTGAACCAAGTTCTACTTTTGAATTAGGCAGTTTTCTGAGATCTACTTGTCCCGTCTCAGTATCACAAAAACATTATGTTCATCTCCCTGCTCCTCACTTCTTTAAAGTAAATAAAACAGAACGTAATGTGTTGCTTAAGTTTTATTTAATTCAAAGTATTTAAAACAAAATTATCTATTTAACCATCTACTTACCTACAAAAAAAAGATCAAACCCTTACTTAACTCCTGACAGAGAAACAGAAAATTGGTGATTGAACAAAAATGATCATTTTTTTTACCTCCTTCAATCAGTACTCACTGTAATGTGTGAGCTACGAGGGCTGGAAACCTGCCCAGTGACACAACCACAGAGTCAAATAACTTTGGAGAACAGAAACTTGTCTCCGTTTAATCACAGAACTCTCCTCTCTTCTCTCCATACAGGGGAAAAAAAAAAAAAACAATCAGGGCCAACATGGCTACCACAACAGTGCCGCCTGTTTTTTTTTTTTAAATCAAAGCACACAATATAAAACTCTCTCGTTTACACTCACTATTTACAAAAAAGTGTATTAAAAAAGGTTCAGATTCACAAATCTCCAACAACTATTTCAAACATCAACAAAACCTGAATATCAAAACTAGACAGGTGGCTCTCTGTGCTGCATGCAGGATGGTGTCATCTGTAGGTGTTGAAGGGCTCAGTCCTTCACTGGTCCAGACTGCTGGCTCCAAAGAGCCATTCAGAGTGTCCCACCTGGTTCACCACCTATCAGACAAGACCCATACACACAGCCACTTTAGGTAGAGAAAATGAAGGGCACACCCAAACTGCAAAGAATATAAATAATTAACACACACAAAGGTAAATGTAATAAAAAGTAAACAACATACAGACACATTGTGACAAGTCTAGAGGAGACAACTTTTTATGCAAGCTATATAAAAATAAATGTATGT
>JARVGW010000357.1:11145927-11165017 GCA_031762495.1 Anablepsoides rubrolineatus | reverse complement strand
ATGGTATTATGAGGACATTTGGGATTCGGGTAATTTAGACCTCAGACTCGAGGGACCTGACTCAGTGCTAGGACTCGAGTCATTAACTCGAGTAGCTCAGGAACCGACCAGCACTACTGAGGACTGCACTACATGAAACAAAAGTCAAATAAAACAATGAAATCAAAGGATTATTGGATTTATTGGTAGACCCAGTATTAACCAGAAACATTTTTTTTTTTACAGAATTTCAACTTCTGATTGTTTTTAGCTTTTTTATATCAAAAAAAGCTTTTACATCAGCATCCTGCATTTCTTGCATTGATTTCTTGCCTCAGCCTAATGAGTATCATATACAGAGTATTTAATTTCCCCACACAGTTTGAAGGTAAGTGGTGGTTTTGATTTTCAGTGGTCATCCCAATTTCCGTAAGTCTCTTAATAGAATGCAGAAAAAGTGAACAGCTTATTGCAGCTGCAACTGTATCCACTGACTAATAATCAGGAATGGGATTCAAGCCCACTTAATTAATTTTTAACAGTTACATCACATCTATTGTTTCTTTGCAAATGAACCTTTTATTGTAGCTTAGCTGGCACATGTAAAAAGCTTTTATCTGTAGATCTATCTCTGTGAGATATTGTAAGCTGCAGGTTGGTGCAGCTGCTGCTTGTTTAAAAGAAAAAAGAAAAAGAAAAAACTCCTCCAGAAGCTTATCCAGCGGGGAAGGAAGCTGCCACATGAGAAGAATGCATGGGACAAGACCTAGTTTCTATGGAAACAAAGGGAAATCTAAAAGAGGTGTTGGGGGTGGAAAAGAAGGATGAGAAGGAAAAGAGGAGCGAGATGAAGAGGTGCTGGAATGTTCTTTTGGAGAAAGATGATCATGAAAAGAGGAAGCATGCATAAAAGGATTCGAATCTGGGCCTCTCCCCTGTGATAGGCTGTTATTTATTCATCACTTGTATGCATGCCATAACATCCTTCATAACCACGGCCTGTAGCTCCTTTAGTGCCAAAACAACTTATTAAAGTATTTACAGAGCCAATACCTGTTCCCACAGCTTGTTAATATGCCCCACAATGAGATGAAAAGGCAGTGTTTTTATAGGTTTCACCTTTCAGCGTCCAGTCAAAGAGAAATGGGACAGTGGTGTGCTCCAAAACATCCAAACATCTCACATACACGTGTGTGCAGGTTGGTGTATGTGATAGAAATGATGTTTTCTTATGGAAAACCTATTAAAAAACAAACAAACAAAAAAAGCTATGGAAAAAACGCCTTCAAACAACAGTGGTTGAAAGAATGGGCTCAGTATGAATAATTAAACAGGCTGCACCAATGATAGCAACGAAGAAACGGCGACTAATTAACACGGAGAGGTGAGACAAGGGACGGCTGGAGAACTGGAATCTTATCGTATTGTGTTTCCAAATAAGCTATTTTAGCTTCTTTTTTTTTGCATAAACAATAGCCAATAAAATGTGTTGCTGACGGCAAGTGGCTGCTGAAAGCACCATTTTCACAAATAGTTGTGGTCTTCAAAAAACACACACCAGACACCATTCTTTTCTTTCCATTTGTTTCTTTCACAGAAACACAGAGGTGCATGCAAATACTTGTGCTTCTCCAGTAATGCATATGTTATTCAACAAAGCCTGTAGATTATAGCTTCCCTCTGCAGGTCCTGATGGTGCAGATCATTTCCGCTGCTAATGAAAATAATAATAATAAAGCAAATGCTTTTTCTCAACTCGTTACCACTCTTTCCCCCCACGTATTGTTGCGCTGCGTCAGAGCCACCCAGGATGCTCATTGTTGCCAGCACAGCTGTGGAGGCCTGTTTTATTCCCCTTCATTTCTCTCCAACCCCACCTACCCATGTGGTCCACCAGCAAACACTATTATCAACACCAACAGTAGGGAGGGGAAAAAAGCGAGTAAAGCCGCGGGGGAGACCGATAGGAGCACATTTTCATCGTCTGTAAGCCTGGCAGGGCCTCCATCTCCAAATGTTACCAAGTGCTTTTGCCAAAAGATGTGTAGAAGTCACATTTTGACACACAAGCTTTTCACGATCAAACTAACTGAAGAATCACAAATAGAAATAGAAAACTAAATAGAAAATGCTAAACGAGAAAACAAATTTCTCTATTAGAGTTTTATTGACCATAAGTGCTTTTGGAGAAGACATTGATATGTAAAACTCTAGACCATAGTTGTCAAACCCTTTTTCACTGAGGGCCACATGAGTGTTGTGGTGGCCCTCTAAGGGCCAGTTGTGAATAATGTTGACATTTTATGCTTAACTTTGACTAAAAATGAAACATTCCTCGTGTCATTGCTACGGCTGAGCACCACTAACAAACAATGACATGTCCTCTTAAATAGAATGTGATAGAAAGATAACTTTATTCTCTCTATGTCCACTCATTATTCTTAGGCCTTGGACACTGACCTACTTTAAACCCTGGTTCTTAGACTGTCACCATGCTGATTCTCACTCTTGTCTTTTGTGTTCAGATTAACTGTCCTTCACACAGAACACAGGCGCTGAACTTATCTGTTACTTTGGCCTTGTCCATATTATGATAACATTCTGTATTTAAGCATTCCTGTTACTCTGTTCGTGGGCACACTTCTGGAAACCATTCCGGTGTGTGCTCCATTGCAATATGACAATAAACCATTGTTTGACTCTTCATAAAATGCTCCTCGTATTCTTATCATGTTTCTCCCAGGTCCATCAAAATGTTTCCACAACACTATTAAAAATTCAAAAGGTTTTACTCACTGTTGAATTTTGGTGAGTAGCTGCCATCTAGAACTCTGAATCAAAGTTGCTTCCACTTTCCAACAGGGAACTCCCACTAGAGAGCACATTCCAGTTTGAATTTACGACTTGTAAGCATGAAATTTCCATTTCCCAGTACAGCTGGGCCACAGTAAAATCATTCAGTTAAATTGCACCTAAATGGAAAATTTGCACAGTAAATCTTGCCAGCTATTGGCTACTTTTGAACACTGTTGATTATTTTACCTCCAAAATGGCAACATCCTACCACTAGGCGGAGTTTCACAAACAATATGGGAGATGTAGTTTATGGTCAATACTGGCTTTAAGCAGCATATTTTAAGACATTAATATGTCTTTGAAGCGCTCACAGGCCACAATAAACATACTTCATCTAACCCATCCACAGGAAGGGGCCACCAACCAGTATACTCTCAGCATCAGGCCTGACGTTTGAATCATGAAGGGTATCCCACATTTACCCTTTGCCAAATTATACGTGTGGATCACCAAGGATAGGATACCATACTGGATCAGTCAGGGATGAGGCTAAGAAGGACTGCCTCCAGTACCAATTGTCAGCAAGGTACTGGTGGAAACAGCAATACTTTTGACCAGAAACTAAAAAAGAGGAAGATGGAATGGGTTGGCACGTCAGAGGCACATGCTGGTAGTAGGGTGAGCTGGAGGCAGATGATCCAATAATGAGCACATAGAAGAAGAAAAATGAAAATACTGCTTTCAGTTTAAGGCAGAAAATTAGGAGAAAGACATCACTCTGGGTGCTGACCATTAAATACAATGCTCCTAGAGTTATAGAGGCAACTCTTGGTTTGACACTGAATTTACTTCATTAAGGGAAACCCCTTAAAAGAAAAGAAAAGTTAAGCTCTGTTTTTTTTGTTATAAAATCTAGTGCTGGGTGTTATGACCAAAATTTTATATCATGGTATTTTAAACATTTACACCAGTTTCACGGTATATCACAGTATTTTTTCTTTTCATCATAGGTCAGCTGATAATAACAAGTATAAACACTGCTTATTGACTTTTTTCTTTTACTGTACCTCTGATTCTCTCCCCTGCGGGTCTTTTCTCTGACTGATGGTTGAAGACAGTACTCACGCATTTTGGTCTGGTCGTGAAGAAAAGATTAAGAAAAGATTTTTATCGGGCCTATTGCTTTATGTTATTGAATAAAGCCTAACAGGACAACTCACCTTGCACACCAGTCAACTCAGCTCTACTACAAAACTAATTCCCCTGGGCTTGTCACAATAGAACCACCATGAGTCAAAAGTCTCTTTCTATAAATGACTTCCTCAAACCGCCACAAAAAATTATATGGGTTGAAAGCAACTTGTCATGCCACTAGTTGGCAGTATTGCACAAGAATGGCTCATGTTGAGACTAAATATATATGTTCTGTTGAACTGAGCCAAAATATTTTCTAAACACCATCGTGTGTCACTTTGCAGACATAATATGATGTTTGTTTTTTCTCCTCATCTTTTCTTGTGTGGTTTTTAGTTTTTCTTTTAAGGGTAGCACCTCTTCATGATGTCTTCATGAAGATGATCTCTGTTCTGTACAGGGATCGACGGCTGGATGACCCAGAGCACCTGTTCTCCTATGTTTGTTAAGTTCTGTCTTCTTTCAAAACCTATTTCTCTGCGCTGTATTTAAAAAAAATATGCAGCTGAGTACAAGAGTTGGCTATCACTGGGTTATCCTTGATTTTAATTTCCATATGAATTAATTTGCAATCCTAAAGGGATCTAAAAATGTCATGCATTATTGGTTTATTTGACCAATGGGGTTCTCTTGAGAAAGAAGTGGAAAACATTTTTGTTTTCTTCGCATATTTTTAAGAGTTTTGAACTAGGCAAGTAACTTCTGGGTCAAAATGTGATAAACAAAACCCTTAGGTGTGCGGTCAGATCATAGCTGCATACTGGCTCTTTGCAAAGTGACTCAACAGCAGTCAGAATCCGCGAAGTTTGCTGCTAGCAGTGATTACATCGACAGCACAACGACTGTGGCTGGAGTGGGAAAGTCTTAATAGGCTGCCAGTTGAAGTTTAATGATGTCTACAACCAATCTCTGCTGAGACCAACTCAACGCTGACCCAATGTGTCCAACGCTGCTCCTCTGCCGTACCCGCCACGCCGCTCAGCTCTCAGTCTTCGTTTGACGCTGCCCTGCCAACACGCATCACCTTTTGTTGTGGGATACCATGAGTTCAAAAAAAAAGGAAAAATGGACAGAAATGGATGCTAAGAATTTTTTCTTTGGACGGCATTGAGTCTGCATTTATTTCCTGGTTGGCTTTCAGACGGGTGCACATATTGGATGAACCCTGCACTGTCCTCTGCAAAAGCGGACGCTGAGAACTTGCGAATGTGGGGGAAACCATCAAAGTTTAATATCCTCAACCAGGATCAAACAGACGCTGATATATGGCCCGAGAGTGTGTGTCATTAACTCGAATGAGCGGAGACGAGAATCGTGGGGGCATTTTTATGAGCAAACCTCCATCCCTAACCCCCCCTCCTCTCTGATTTAGAAAGCTGACAGTCTCAGTTGGCTTTAGGAGTCTATTAAATTTTGACTACTGGTGCCAGAACCCAGCAGAGGTATTTTCCTCATTTTAGTGAACATAATACAGTCACAGGGAAAAAAAAGTCCAACTCTTTCAGTTCTAATGTTTCAGGTATCATGACCTACAGTATAATTATTAATAATGAAAACTAAGTCTACTTGCAAATATAATGAAAAAAGATTTACACTTTTAAATATGATAATCTCAGCTAAAAGCAAACAACCAGGGCTGGGATACAATAATGCTGGGCTGACAGTGAACTGTCAAAAATGCCTATAGAGACTAACAACCATTCACACCTAGGAACCATTTATAATTTCCAGTTAACCTAACATGCATGTGTTTTAGTATGTGGGAGGATGCAGAGAAAACCCACGCTTGCAAGGAGAGAACATGCAACTCTCTTGCTGAGAGGTCACAGTTCTACCAATTGTGCCACTGGCTGCCCAAAACTACAAAAACGCTTAGAAAAATAGAAACTCCATGAGCTACATATAAGACCGTACATGCCTCAGTTAGAAGTTTAAATGTGAAATTTCATGGCAGTAAAGTTAGAAGTAAAATGTGTTGTCTCTTATTTGGTAAGAGACAACCTATAGTTGCTAAAAAAAAGTTAGCCAGACTACGACCACTGGTCACACAAGGATGGCACAAGAATTTAGATTTTTTTTCCTACATGCTGAGGATCTAACTGTCTTTCTTGGTCTTCTCATTTACTACCATGTGCATAATAGGAATTACCTATTTGTACAGTGCAAATGAAATGACCATTCTTCGTATAGAAATTGCCTTGCTAAAATATTGCTGGCAAAGCTAGGATGGCTAAAAAAAATAGACTTCTGGAATGATGTCACTGTGTTTACCCATAATCCACAGCACCTTGATTTGAATAATTTTAGAGCCTGGTAAATATAGCAGATGTGCTTTTAAGTTCTGAAACATAAACCCGAGTATTAAAAACGATAATCTTTCTTTTTCCCATGACTATTCTCAGAGCTCGATGATAAATTATTACACTTCCATGCTTGTCTGTTGACTTCTTTCTTTGCACACAAACACGATGCAGTTTGTAAATCCACATGACTGTGGATGATCTAATCTGCCACTCTGCTCATAACCTAAAAGTTGTCTATATACCCTCTCAAATTTAAATTCATTTCTTTGTTGGTATTTTCCCCAGATTCAGTTTAATCAAATTCTGCATCTTGTGTGAACATTATTTGAAAGCATTTCATTTGCCAATTAGCCAGCTGCTCCCCAGTTAAATAATGAATATGCTAATTCTAAAGCTGGGGGGGATATGTTGTCTTTTGAGTTACAGCAGTGACAATTATCCAAGTTGGGGGTGATACTCACAGTGATGTATAGCATGTATGGGTCTTCATTTGTAACATATTTATATGGAGGAATGCATAAGGTGCAGTCTTCAGTCGGGTATATGGTTTCAATCTATGCATTTTCTCTGTGCATACTGATGTGTTAGCCCACCTTTATCTCCATCGGGGCTCTGAGTGCATGTTCCTGACAGTTCTAATTGAAAACCAGAGCTGAGGCCGTGAATGCATATAGAACCCTCCACTATCATCTGTCAGTGGTGGTGGGGGGGGAGCGTGGAGCGTCCATGAGCTCAGTGATAGATTCTTCTTTAATGTGCTTACTGCAGTGTTTGGAGAAACCATTCAGTACACATGTACTGTGCCATCACGTACAGTATTCTTTCAGCCTATTAATTAGCCTTTTAAGCGGTGCCCTACATATTGTAGATGACAGCTACAGTGGTTGAAATTGTCTGTCATATTAATTCATCTCTTGGTTTTTCCTCCATGTGTAGCATTTTCTATAACTTTTAACAAAGTCTCCCCATCTTTGTTTTTTAAATTACAGCATCAGATAATGAATTGACCTTCAGCCACGCTGCAGCAGATGCCAGTCTCCCATGGCAACTGTCTCAAATTTCTATGCAGTGTCAAATAGTGATGCTAGAAAAACCTTTTGTACTTGAAACTGGCATAATGTTTCCTAAAATGAATCACGCATACCCGTTTTCCCTCCATAAAGAGTGAAATGTTGTGACTCTCTTATTGTTGCCATGATGTTCTCATGTTGTTGCTTAGACTGTTATGATGATCAATTCCATGCTCTACAAAAAAAATGTCATACAGACCTAAAAAAACATGGGTAGAATAAATAAAGGCAATCGATAAAAACCAACTCCTAAAAATGTACTGCAAGACTTAAGAGTGCTCCTCTGGTCAGTATACCGGCTTCTATTGGCAGAATTTATTGTGCTCTTCAATATTGCTACGGTCACATAAGCATGTTTTATTGTGGTTGTAAATAATCCATTAACATAATGGATCCCTTCATCGGCTACCAATAAAGATTGAGGTAATGCAGGGGTTTACTCTTTTGTTAAAGGCTATGTAGCAAGTTCTTTATACGGAATATTTGACTTGGTGGGCTGCTCTGAAGTTGGATCATTTCACAAATTAATTCCCATGACTTTGGTAAATAATTAATTTATTTCCCATGAATGGGAGATTGCATCAAAATGAAGACCAGTGGTGGGCACCGCTAATATGTTACGGTTTCAGGAAGTGATTTACAGAAAGATACTTTTGACTCATGGTGTTATAATAAAAAGTAAACTTGTGGATTTTGCAAGTTCTGCTGCTTCTTGGTCATTTTTCTTATGTTTATGATAGGGCTTTGGTAATAAAGCATGCAATATATTAGTAATTTTAAACTGTTTATTGGAGAACTGAAGCCATGCATTCTGGGTAAAAGACGAACTAAAGGCAGCCGTGTTCACTTCAAAATAAGAGCATGAATTTAATAGTCATAGTTTAATAAAACTCTAATAAAGTAGTCACTGGGTGTTCATCTACAATATATTCAATTTTGACGTTCGCCCAATTCAAAATGGCCACCAGAGAAAATCAACCTTAGCGAACACAAAAATGATTATAATTCAGCAGTGTTTCCCCTACCACCCCGCCCTGTCAACAGAATCAAGCCTGCCTTCGAAAACTGACCCTCCACCCCCACCCAACACACAAACACTTCTGAACAGGGGAGCTGGGATTGTAGCCACTTTTTAAAACACATATAGAGAAAATAAATCCTCAACATTTTCCCCTCCTGCTGTAGAAAACTTAGGTCGTGCAGTGTGTCGCGGGATCATAATCTCTCCCTCCCTCCCGCTGCACGTCGTGCAGAGCGAAGCATTAACAACTGTAGTTTTTTCACACCCAAGTTGTCGGAGAAAAACACTGTTTTTTTATGTATTGTTAGCCACAGAGATGACAAAAAAAGATGTGGATCTTGCTAATGTAACTGTTGGGTTCTTCTCTGAGAGCGCAGCAGAGCAGCAGAGGGTCAGTTCAACAGGCAGAAGATCACTGTATGGCAGGCCAACATTACATTTATTTGGCTTCACTACACTTACGTTCCAGTTATCTGAAATAATTTTCTAATTAGATTTGACAGTAGTTATTTAGGATAAAATAATACAATTTTGTATTTTTTAGTTATTGTTTTTTGTTTGTTTTATTTACTTATTTTTTAAAAATGTGTAGATTTTTCCAGCTTGAGCTTGTTTGTTTGTTGAAGTTGTTTTTTGAAAATAAGAGACGCATATGAGTTTTTATTTCACTCTGCACACTTTTAATTCAGGGTACTTACGTTGTTTTTTTTTTTTTATGATGTACATAGATTGTTTTGTTTTATGAATGAAAGAATCACATACATAAATAGACATATCTTAATACATTTTGAAAAGGCCTATTTACCTATTTAAGATATATCTAATTATATTCTGACTAGTGTAAATAATGTCAGATTTATCATTAAGTTGTAGGGACACTCCAGATCAAGATATGTTAAATGAATCTTTAGATATGAGATAGGTTATTTAAGGTTCAATTAATGCAAATTGCAGAGTTTTTATGTTCTGTAAATTGTATTTAAAACAAAGATACTGCTGTTGATCATTCTGTTTTCATAAGCCCTCCTATGGCCAATATTCTAGAGGAAACACCGGAAAGGTCTAAAAACGTTTTTGAATATGTTTTTGATAAAACAATTGACTGACTTAGTGAGTTACTCAGTCTGCAGTGTTTGCATCTGCTAAATCAGATGTCATATGTTTTGTACCTCTGTAACCATGTTAATATTTTTGTAGTACAAATACAGTAGACGTTTTTCTTATATTTTATCAAACTTTCAACATTTTTGTTTCGGGCAGGTGACCTCTCATATTGGACAGGTAACATTTGTCGTCACCTGCCCAACAGGGCAGGTTAAAAAAAAAGAAAAAATCTTGTTGAACCATTCATATTGACCAAAATGACTAACTCTGCCTCTAATCATAAAATGGACTTAATTTAAACTCTGGCCTAAAAGGTGGCCATGGTGGGCAATATGGAATGTATCAATGGATGCTTAGCCTTTAACTTTTAGATTTTTTGGTTCATTAACATTGATTTGACTCTTGATACTTAATTAATCTGTACCACTGGAGTGGCATGAGGTAGAGTAACAGTACAGACAGTTTTGAGCAATAGTTACAACGGCAGGATTTTACTCAATGGTGGCTAGTCCAAATCCCTCTTTGGCAGCCAGTCCGCTGTGAAAATTGGCAGCAGCGGCATCCGCTACGAAGGTACCGCGCACACGCCCGACCACAAAAATTGTCAGAGAATAAAAGAGAGCGAGGAACAAAGGCGACGTGATATCCAGAAAGAATCGGACATAAGAAGTGAGCAGGCAATTCACTGCACATTGAAGCAAGAAACGAAAAAAAGATGAAAGGCTGAGTTGAGTAAAATTAAACGTGATGGCTAGGATGGGAAATAGAAGTACAAAAGTGCGCTGGAGTGGGAGGAATTGAACAAGTGGAAAAGTGAATAATACAGGTTGAGCCTTTGAATCACTGATCTTGAGATCAGAGAGAAGAATGACATTAGCTGAGGATATGACTTCTTTTTATCTCTTATCCTCATTATTAGTCCTATTCTTTAGTGGAAAATCACATTTTACAGCAATGGTAGATCTTTGCATACAAATTAAAATGACTCTTTATGGCTCAATTTATGTTGTATGTTTTTAACCTTCATTAACAGCAGCTTAAACAGTATAAAACATAATGGTTTCCACAATACGAAACTATGCAATCTAGTTTATAATTAACATCCTAGCATTTCTTGAAGGATTGCAGATCACCCAAAGTTTTAGACTAAAATCATCTTATTGTTGAACGTAGACAATTTGGTCAAACCTTAGAAATAACATTATACTTGTTTTTATTATTCCATCTAGAATAGGGTTGACTCAAAAAGGTATTCAGTTGTTGAAATTCATCAAATTATTATTTTCTGAAAAGTTGAATTGAAATCCATTGAATGGTTCATTTGGGCACAAATAAGGGCAAAATGTCTTCCTTTGCATTTAAATATCTGAAATCCTGACCTCATTTAACTGTGTTATTACAATTTTAGTGTACCTGGGATGTAAAGATCAGTTCATTTATTTTTCTTAGAGCATCAAAACATTTGGTAGAATATTTTTGTAAAATTAATGTAACTGAATCTACAGTGCAGCTCATTTACCAATGAATTGTTGACCTAATAAGTGTGCAGAGGTATCATCATGGAACGGACCACCCAATTAGTAACTGTTGACCTTCAGCCTGTAAATTTCTTTGTAGTAAAGCCATTTTGGCCTCCCTGACTCCTCACTCCTTCACACATTCCCCTGAGTCCCCTCCCTCAGGCCTGGCAGAAGCCAGTGACCTCTCCTTTGTGACTGAAATAATCCATAGGCTGAGATAATGGCCGTTTCACAGCCGATGGCAGGATGTGGCAGGAGAATAATCAATCCGCTCCCGTTCCGTTTGAATCCCCACAGCAATGATCCCGTCTCGGCAAAGGAGAATAAATAAGAAACATGTTGCACTAGTTGTTTGGTGTTTATTAAATTGGAATTAAAGATTACGGGGCTTCCAGGCGTAGCAGGAAAGTCCACCTGAGTGATCAGTTTCTGTGTTTCCCTCAAGTGTTTTTGGCACAAGTGATTTTATGAACCTACACAGAGATTAAAGTGCTACAGAAAATCCTACATTGTGTATTTTTAGATTGATTTACACATACGTGACCCACACATGTATATAAAGTACTTTAGAGAAATAAGCAAAAGTAAAAATATTTTAACAGAATATGACTTTGGTAAAAATAAATTTCACTGATAAGTAAATTGAACATTTATACATTTTATTTTGATGAAAATATGTTTGACTTGAGCAAGTCCTTTTTTAAGGACACACTACAAAATAAATCAAAGTATGTATGATTTGTTCTGATATTGTATAGAGTTGATATCGGCCAATACTCAAGGTTGCAATATCTGTATTGTATCAAAGTTGTATCAGGACACCCCTAGGCTGCATTTGACCCGTGGGCTTTGAGTTTGACATGATCTAAGCATTCAGCTCCTTCAGGAGTGACTTTACCTGTGGAGATTTGTGTTGTTTTAAAATGGCAGCAGTGCTCTGTGGTCCTTAACGTGGTTGGATTAGCTATCAATTAAGTCAAATTTAAATTGAATTTCTCCAAACTGAGATGTGAAGGAAAAACCACAAACAAAAACACTGAACTACTGCTTTAACAAACAACTTGACTCTCAACAAGCTGCTCTAAATTGGTCATGTGAGGGGAAAACAAAACAAACAAGAAATGCCATTTGCATTGTTTATCTTTTTTTAACTACTTTTTTTTTTCAACAAAACCTATAATGAATATGGTTTAAACATGTATCTTTTTATGGCCTGTTTTGTTTTGGGATGTTTCATGTACAGTTGTATTCAGGGGAGTCTGAATGGCAGAATGTGAGCCTGACTGACTGTCCTGCTGAGCAGTTATAACAGCCTCTGTCTTTAGAAAACACCAAGCCACTCCTGGTTGGAGATGAAAGCTAAATGGAGTATCTAACTAGAAGACAGCCAAATTACAAAGCTTTGCTTTATGTTGAGCAGTGTGAATATTTGATTTTAAACTTCAAACACAAAAAGAGATTTAATGATAGTGGGAGAGGAGGGGGTGAAAGCATGAAATATAAAGCGACAGGTACAGTAGTTTTTTTATTTCTTTGCTACCCTGCTTTGGGTAGATGAGGTAAAAACATAACCAGGTTATTAAATGTGAATTAATGGGAGGTGTTGGAAGGGAAGATGCAGGAGGAAATTATGGAGCATATTGAAAATAAAAGGCTAATATCGCCCACAGCCCCTCAATCTTATGCAATATTCAACTTTTGGCTGCTACCACACCAAACTTTAGCTCAATATCAGTACAATTGACATTGTTATAGTCATTTTTGTGTTGGCTAAAGTTGATTAGCTGTGGCAGCCATCTTGAGTTAGGCTGTTACATACTGTAGGTACATTCAATAGTTAAAGTTTCACTAAAATCTGCCCAGTGGTAGTGAGATATTTCACCAGCATTTCTGACCAGCGGTTTTTATTGTGTTTAATAAAGAGGGTTGCATTATTTTTGTGAGAATACCTGTGTACCATTTTTTTAAAATCATGACTAAGTGGGAAATTCCTACTTCCCAGTACAACTGGACTGCAGCAAAAGCAGCCAGTGAAAGTGCAGTTAAATGGAGATTGTACATGGCAAATTTAGCCAGCTGCCAGCTACTTTTGAACCTTATGATATAACCTAAAAAAAACACATTTATCATTTATTTTTTAGATCATACTCATTTCCAACAACTTTTTGATTTAATATTTTTTTCAAGACACGCTTTATCACAATCAGGGGCGGTTCTAGGGGCAGGGCCACAGGGGCATTGGCCCCTGCTAAAATCTGATTGGCCCCCTGAAGTGCCCCTGTCCTATCACTCATCTGCCCTTTGCCTGAGAGCAATGATTGTGCAGTTCCATGCCCAAAAGCTAGAGGCACTAGTGAGTCAAACAGTAAATTCCAGCCTGAATGAATCTTACAGAAGTCTTCTTCGAGAATTTTATATCCATGTACCGTAAAAATGAATGTAACATTGGTAAGGAGAATTAAAGCTTTTTTATTAACAATATGTAACTGGTTAAATTTATACACCTTACCAAAACCGAGGATTTATGTGCAAGGATGATGAACAACTACTTGGCCTCTCTATGAATATTGTGGCCCCTTGATGGCCCCTTACTCAGAAAAATCCTAGATCCGCCACTGATCACAATCCATCAAAGAAGGTAAAAATAAGAAAATCCACAAATAACTCCTATTAATCGACTTTAAAATAAGAAGATAATACAGAAAAAAAATGGTTAATTAGCTGGTGCTTATTCCAAACCAAAATTAAAGATTACTGAAAAATTCAAACTTCATTTTCTTGACTTGAAAGTTGGCCAAGTGTCACAAGAAGAATGCACTAAATCCAGTGACAAAAAGAGAAACCTTAATTTTTTTTTCCATTGCAGGTATTACTTTTGGGGCCAGATAAAATGTGAACGAGGGCCAGATTTGTCCTAAGAGCCTTGATTTTGACATGTGCTTTAGACAAATGAACATGCAGATATGCTCAAAAAACAGTATTGCTGATCTTTCTCCAGCGGCGGGTGATAATATCAAGACGTTTTACCAGCAAGAACCAAAGTGGAACTAAGTCCCTGTTTGTTTTATGACAAAAAGCTGTAAAGAGTGTTCACAGTGGCTGCTAAGGTCAACACTTGTTTAGCTTGTGTTCACTCCTACATCACCCACAAACGCTTTTAATCATGCCCCACGTGAATATTCAGATGGTACACAAATACACACTGTCGGCGCACTAATGAGCTGCTGTTAAAAGATTCTGCTCCCAGAGTGACATCCAAGGTTGCTCTCGGCCGCCCACAGTAACCACACAATTATTTCTTTCCTCGTCGTCTTTTCTGTCCTTTCTGTTTTCCAATGAATTGAAATTATTGTTTTGCTTTAACCCCCAGAATCCCAAGCAATTTTGTGCTTTCTCTGCATTTTTTTAACTTCATTTTAATTTGCAGAAATTGTTTAATTGTATTGTACTGATGAGCTAACTGGCTAGTCAGAGCAGGCTCAAGACCAAAGTGAATTACAGCCAACTTTCAAATAATATATAGCCTTTACTTGTGAATTCTTTGGTATGTTATCTATAGGGCTGCCACTAACAATTATTTTAATAATCAATTAATCTATCTATTATTTTTTCGATTAATCAGCCAAATCAATAAAACACTGAATTAAATAAATATAGGTAGATATAAATTAATTTAATTTCTATGTAAATTAGGGATGCAAGTTATCGATTAATGTGAAGTTGTCTGAAGATTTTGATTTATCTTATAGATTGACTAACGATTAACTGATAAGCAGCCATTTTCTTAAAGGGGCTATATCATGTAAAATCAACTTTTTTGAGCTTTATACCATGTTGTATTATTATCCTTTCATCAAAAACATGTCCAGAGTCTTACTTTGACTCATTCATGCATGTTTGAGAAATCCTGCAGCATTTTTAGGCAGACATGCTGAGGAGCAAAATGACCGGGTAGTATCAGAAATGCCTTTTGGTACCAGAAACGCCTCAGGGCGGTGTCTCAGAACAGAGCTTCCTCATCACAGAGCTCAGCTCCCCACCCCCCCACCTCCGCACCCTGCCCGTGACTCCTACATGCTCTTAAAGCGAAAGTGAAACTGCTGAGCTCCTACCACTACCTGTGTAGCCCTTTTCAGATTCAAATCCATCGGACAGAAAGTCGCTCAGCTGAGTAACTTAAATGCACGCAGTACAATTTCATGAGATTCAGCAGCGTTTGCTGCCTCTTTTGAATCTCACGCATACGAGCCAGTCCCTGAATCAGTCACGTGGTAAGACCCGCCAGCGAGGCTTCGAACGTCACTACGAGCATCATTGACACAAGCCTTGATACGCGCTCCACAAAAATCCTCCTCTATTACTCGGCACACGCTTCGAAGCCTCGACACAGAAGGACACATCACTAGTATACAACAGTAAAAACAAAGTTTACTATACCTGTTTATCACCAAAATGTGCAGGAATTGGATTATGGTAGTCCAATGTTGGTCTTTTACCTCCGATAAAATGTTTGGAGCAGACATTAAGTCCATGGTTGCACATTTTACTATATAAAATATTCATTCATTCATTCATTCATTCATTGTTTGCCTGGGTTCTTGTGTTATTTTGGTTCTAGTCTGGTTTTCTGTGTTGTCCCTCTCTGTTTACCCCCTCCTGCCTGTCTCTGCTCCAGTCCCGCCCACTCTCACCTGTTCCTCGTGTTTCTCTTCCAGGTGTTTCTTGTTTCTGCTCATTAGTTCTTCTTTATAATCTGTTCTGTCTTCAATCTGTGTCAGATCTTTAACTGTTTGTTGTCTCATGCCAAGTCCAAGAGTTTTTGTATCTTGTTTGCTGCCACGCCAGCCTTTTGTTTTGCTTTAATAAACCTTTTTTCAACCTTTTGCCACAATCACTCAGTCCTGCATCTTGGGGTTCTATCCAACCAAGCCAATCCTAACAAGGATTAGCTCCATGGCCCTTATCCTATTCTGGACTGCTTCTATCGATTTTTATACATATTGTATTTTACTTGCATATAACATGCCATACAAATAAACCTGCCTGTCTGTGTTTAATTGTTCACACTTTGAATTTACAAGTAAGCTTAAATTTCTTGTTGCTTCTGGCTGTGTAAAGTGACTCTTCCTTGTATTTTTAGAGAAAGCATCCTTTTTTTTTGACAGTTGCTATTCATGCTGGTGATTCTTACACACTAAAACACACAATCTGTTGCTCATCTGTCAGATTCCTGCAGCACAGCAAAGAAACAAAAAAACAGACCTTCACTCGTATCCAACCACAGACTTCTCAAAAAATCAAAAGCTTCCTTCAAGGCCTCGAGGTTTTATTACTGAATCACTCTTGGCCAAATGCAATCGAGTAGCCCACTCCCACAGAAGTGGAGAGCCCAGTTTGGCTTGTCTCTGTGTGCTCGGAGACACCGGTGAACTAATAAGCTCTGCTCAGTCGGCCCCCCTTCCCATGAGATCAATAATAGAGTATGTTTATTTTAGTGGCTGGAAATTTTGAATTTCTCAGAGATCATCATAAGTAAACTTCTCGCCCACCTCGGCTGGCGCTCCCTCTCTCTCCGCTATGATGAGCTCAGCTCCAGACTGTTATTGATTTGAGTGATGCCTTTCTGGACTATTTGCAGAAAATGAGACTCAGCAGCAACAGCCATCAAACAGCCACTGAGCTTAGAACAGTTTCCTGTGAAACTCTGATCAGTTTCCTAGTCTTTCCTGGTGAAAAACATCCCCACAGCATCACCATCATGCCACACTGTGGGGATGGTGTTGTCAACATGGAGAGGTGTTTGTACCAGAGTTATGATGACCAAAATCTGGAACAATGTTCACCTTTTCCAGTGACTTGGTAAGATTCTTGAAATAAGAAAAAATTGAGTCAAATCAAGTATTCAAGAATCTTACCAAGTAAAATTTTCTTACTCCATTGGCAGAAATTTTTGACTTGATTTGAGTCAAATTATCAGGCTAAAAAGACAAATAACCTTAAACATTCTGAAAACAAGATTAATAATTTTACACAATCAGTTCTTGTTTAGTAAATCAGTCTCAAAACAAGATCAAAAAGACATTTTGGCTGGATATAAGGTTTTAAAACTTGGTTAGATGGACATTTTTTGCAGTGTAGTGAGTCAAAAAGCAGAGATGTAAGAGAAGAGAGCATGGAATAGACATGATAGGGTGACAGATATAAGAAAAATAGGACTAATAGATAAGACACAGGACTGAGTCCAGATAGATTGATGAAAAAAATAAATAAATAAAATAAACATTAGAAATGGAAATGGTCAAAGCTTCTTTGTAAGATATCCCACAAGATATCCTGTAAGATGATTGTGGTCTTAAATAGGGAATATGGATAACAGTATTATCTCGCTGAATGTTTACAGGTCCCATTTTTTCTCTTTGTGTTTCCATAAATATGTGCACAATATCCAAGAAAATAGGATTTATTCTATCACTGTGTGAGGCTCCAGTTTATGCATGATCTGGAATAGAAATCTTTTTTTGTGATGGAGGATAAAGAAGACTTAGGTTATGAGAAAATATTCAGGATTCACTGGGGTTTGTTTCTTTAAAAGGTGCTGTGGGATATTTATGAATAATTTTGGAACATTTTTATATACCTCCCTGAGATTTAATTTGGCACCTTGGTTATTTTGGTCCTATTTGATGCCAAAAATATCTGATTGCAAATGAAAACCTGATGATTCAGATAAAAATATGTATTTAGATGAGCCTGTTTGAGCAGAAAATAAATATGAGTATGAACTGACCAAAACCACAAAAGTTCAACTTGGCAGTGGTACAAAGTGACCTGAAGCCCATGACTATCAGACCACTTTCAAATGTGCAGTATTGTTACAGTAATATTCCAAGCCTTGGCCCTGAAGATTTGCTGCTTATACAAGTTTGTTGTAAATAGAAATTGATTGAGACTATAACTAAAAATAAGCATATTTTCTTAAACTTTTTAATTTTATAAGGAACAGAGTTGTAAAAGTTTTACACCATACCGCATACCAGTATGGTAAAATAAAAACTAGCCAAAAATGAGGCTGTCTTGAGGGGAATCAGATCAGTTCTGGATTACAAATCATTGTTTATTTTGTATAATACACTCATTGTATCACATTTGACATATTGTGTGGAGGTTTGGGGTAATGCATACAAAACAAATTTACAGCCGTTGTACATAATACAAAAAAATCAGTTCAAATACTGTATAAAGTGGGATATTGGGAACATACAAATCCATTATTTTTTAAATCAAATGTATAATTCCTCCAGGTACCGACAGACACAAGTGGCTTTCTCTACAGATGAATTTATTGAATCCAGCTTGTTACAGATTCAATGCACACACCGTGAAAACTATAAACAAAGACAATACAACAGTTAGCTTATTTAAAAATAAAGACAATCGTCGAATAAAACTACTTATATAACATAAAAACAGACAAATTACCTCGTTGGCTGAGTACCAAGTAAGGAATTAGGAAAAGACATTTTCTTCTTGGTTTTGCTTCTTTACTTTAGTGTCCATGCTTTCTCCTTAAACTTTAGTGTCCATGCTTCCTCCTTACTTTAGATCGCTGCTTCTTTGACATATCTAAGCAGCGTAAGCTTACCCTGACATCACAGCTCCATCTAGTGGCGCTTCACAAAATCAACATAAAATACACATAAACATGTAGAAATAGAAATGTGGCAGTTACAAAATGTATTGAAATTATGGGACCTTGTAAAATGTAAAACTGTACAATTTGTTTAAAGTAAGAAATCATCAACTACCAGTGGCGGGCCGTGCATTTGACACCTAGGCCTTCAATGGACCTGTCCTGCTGGACGGGGGGGCGGGGGGACGGGGGGGGAGTCCGCAGCGGCAAATAAATAAATAAATAACATACAGACAATCCGTACAAATTGATACGAAGCCACAGCTACAAAAACCACACAGAAACGCTGAATATTATACTGCTGCCCCACAGGTGTCTCTGCACCACAGACAGGTTTCTCACAAAGCCAGAATAAAAATCATCACTGCAGCGACACATTTAACAAGTTTTCTGCAGCCACAGCTGTGCCATAC
>JARVGW010000357.1:11131553-11145827 GCA_031762495.1 Anablepsoides rubrolineatus | reverse complement strand
GCTTTGTTAGCATGTGCATTTTTTTCTATCTCAATGTCCTCTTAGGAGGACACAGGGTCTCAGGAGGATATAATATAAACTAGTGATTCTGATTGTGTTTAGGCCAGCAGAGAAGGCTTTGCTGGCCCTGACGGTACACCACTGTCAACTACCACACAATATACAAAAATGTTTGGTGACAGAGAGAGGGGGTTATAATTTAAGAGGAGAAGGAATATTTAAAAAAACAATGTATTAACAACCAAAAAGAGTTTTTGATTATCAGTGTGTGGGGTAGATTTATGGAATGGATTAAATGATGAGCTCAAAAAAGCACAAACATAAACAAGCTTAAAAAATGTTTAAAAAGGAGCTTACTGGGAAATATGTTATGTAGGATGGGTGTCTCAATATTTATATTAAAAATGTAAGAATAATTGTATCAGAGTGTGTGTGTGTGTGTGAGGATGAGTGAAATAATCTTACCAGCTGAGATGTTGTTAATCGCTCCGGTTCTTTTGAAAACATACTTTCCAATCCGACAATAAGGTTCATATGTATCCAAAGATGCAATTTTCCAAAGGAGATATTGTAAAATGTTGCTTCTTTATTTATTATCATTACAACAAAGTCTGCTACAAACACCATTAGAGAAGCTTCTGCAATGGAGTGCGGAAATGGGCAGGACAGAAGCGGGGTGGGGGCGTTTCTTAAAGACACAGAGGCCAACTTCAAGGTGTTTATGGCAGGAACGAAGGGGAAGATGATAAGATAATAAGATTTAAACATATAAACAGCATTTTAATAACAACTTAAGGTGACATAAATACTTTCTTATGGTATAGAATTTAAATATATGCCTGAGAAACACATAATATTGGCCTTTTAAAACAACAAAAGCTGACCAAAGTGCTTTACAGTTCAGTCAAGACTTGTAACAAAAACAAAACAAATAATAGATACAAATGCAATGCAGAAACACACTAAAATATATAAAAAGCTCTAACTGAACCTCCAACTCAGTCTTAATCAAAAGCCAAAGAAAAGAGATGGGTCTTCAGAAAAGATTTAAAAGCCTCAACAGTCTCAGCTGACCGAATATTAAGATGTAGACTGTTCCACAGCTTTGGAGCAGCTATTGTAAAAGCCTGATCACCTCTAGATTTCATTTTGGAAACTGGTTGGTAGACCTGAGTGCTAAACTTTCAATACTACTCCACACCACACCACATCATACCACGCTATACTATACCATACATCTCACACACACACACACCATGCTATACCATACACCATACTACACTATACCATGCCACGCACAACACTATACCTTTTTATTTACAAAGCATTAAAAATATCAGCCCCAGCACATTTCTCCAGAAATTTTTGGTATTTCTTACATGATAATTTGTTTGCTGTAATCTAAATTACTGATTGCTAAAAAACAACAACAACAATATCAAGTCTTAGAAAGAAATAACCAACAGCTGTTCAATTTATCACAGTTTGAGTTTGCCAATTTTGTTTTGGATTCAGAAAAGTACATAGTGAACGTATGACAGTGAGTTGGTGCACAAAGACACATTTTTACATTTTTAGTGCACTTAACAACAAAAGCTCAGGGACCAGAGGTAAATGGGGTTATTTGAGTGTGTCATCACTACATGTGAAGTGTCTTTCCTGAATACAAAAACGTATTTCGTCTACAAGCATTTTGAAGCGTTCATTTTAAATAGCTTTTACCCATATAATTGCAGGTAGTACAAGGTTTTATGGGTCTAATACAAAATGAATTCAAGTATCATGGAGAGAGAAAAAAAACACAAGGTGATTCAGCACTTTAAAAAATAGTTCTTTATCATACAAATTCTGATGAACGTTCATGCTTCAAAGTGTATTTTAATAACAATTTCAGTAGCCTAAAACCTGTCTACATATTTTCTTTAATCTGATACAAAGAGGCACAAATGCCAAAAAGGAGAAAATGTTCCAGCTGATAAAGCCTGTGAATCCTTCACATATCTTTTGAGTGCAAGCACATTTATACTGAATGCTGCAGGCACAGATGAAAGGAAACATATTGTAACGATTGCAGCTTGTACTGTATATATCTATATGGTATGCTTGGTAATTCTCCCTGTCCAGAAAAAAAAAAAACATAGGGACACAGTGCTGGTGTGAATGAAATGAGCACTGCATGTCATTTCAGCCACCTGCTGGAGAAGATCAAGGTCCTGCTTTCACACTAATTAGCAAAAGATCACACATCTGTCTGAAACCACACATCTGTGAATTTACATGTTCCTGCATGAGGTCCACGAAGGCCACTGCAGCTTGAAGCTTAAGAGGCTTAAGGAGGGAGACTGAAATCACAAAGCAGTCGGGCGACTGAAAAGTAGAGATACAGAAGAGGTATGTGGGAGAAGATAATGGGTAGCTGTGGTTTGTGTTTGAGAACGACGCACGTGGCCCGATACTGTACGTCGATACAATTGGACACGGTTGGCTGAGTGGAGCCAGCTTTGGCTGCTGCAGCAGCATGAAAGCTGGCTTGTTAAGTCGAGGGACAGATTTGAAAAAAAAGTTTGGACTCCAGGAGACAGATGGGGAAACATTCAGGTAAATTTGACAGATTTGCATACATCTTGTGATGAAAACAGGCCGTGAACAAAAGCAACACTGTTTTTTTTGTGTGTGCTTTTTCTTTCTTTTCAAGAAATGCCAATTTGTGCTGATGAAAAAGTACATTAAAAATTGTGTTTTTCATTTTAACTGGGTGACCAAATGGAGAGTCAATGAACTCAAGAGAATGCTCACTAAAAGTTGAAGCCTCAGCTAAAGGGTAATGGGTGCCCAATACTCCCTTATAGGAGCAGGGTCAAGCAGTCCTTTCTGTCTATAACACTGGTGACAGGAACTCAGCAGTGTGTTGCTGGTTGTTGTTTATGAGACTGCATTGTTGCAATGACTGAAGTGAAATGGAACCTCAAGATGGAGACGGCAGTTGGCAAAGACGTGATGGTGCACCCTGCTAAAATGTTACAAGCAAGGTTAAAAGAGATAAAACCTAAAATTTCTTCAGTCATTGTTGTAGTTTATCATTATAAGCTTTCTTTAAATATTCTATTTGAAAAATTAGTGTCTGGACATACATATATGCTTATAGCTCAAAAACTAATCAACATAGAAACCTTTTTTGTTGTTGTTTAGCTCTAATTATGAAACTGCCACCTAGCAGTATGGGCAAAAGAATCAAAACACATGACTGAAAATTGTTATTTCAAGCCTTTACATCCATAAACACGATCATTTTATCTTGGTGAAATTTGGCACAGATGTTGTCCTACCTGACCTACACAGATAAAGAGTCCAACAGTAAGGTGACAGTATATATATTTTTAATTTTGATACAGTAAATTCTAGGGGGTAAAAATGCAACATAACAAATGGTGTTTGTGCTTTCTTTCAGATCAGAAATAATTTTTTGTAGCTTCTTGTGACATTTTTGTTTCTTCAAGTTCACTTTCTAAGTAGAAATTAATTAGATTGAACATTTTTGAAATATCAAAATATTATGTATCTCTGAGTATTCCTTCTAGAATAAGACAAAGCAAATTCTTAAAAAAGTCAAACTTTTAAAAAAATATTTTAACCAATTTCTGCTAAATCAATCAAAGTTTGAAATATCATATTGCATTTTTCCCCCTTTTTTTTTTTTAAATTTTTTTTTAACCAAAAAACAACCACCTGCACCCAGGAGTGCAAGACTGGGAGAGGAAAGAAGACTGTTTCCCCAGAGCTCACTGCAGGAAGGGGTCTTCAAAATGGCTAGTGCGAAAAGGCTTTTGAAAATCTGTGTGAGATATTGATCAAGTGAAGATGGAGGCGCTCCATGATGGTTTATACATGGGAGCAAGAATTTCTGTCCTCCAGCCCACACCACCCTTTGGTTCTAAACCTCATCTGAGAGATGAGATGTAGTTTTCAGAAAGACTGAGGACTCTGTGGTTTTCAACCTGATTTCCTTCTGCAGATCAGATTTTTTCTACTAACACCTTTGATTAAATGCAAAAGGACACATGTTCAGCTGAATACAAACTACAGTAATTAGTATTTTATCTCATTGCTTTTTTTTGCTATTCATCTACCAGCTCTTTTTTCCCCTTGCCTTTTACTGTGACTCAAGGGAAGCATTCCCTTTTATTTTTCCTCAAAATCACACACAATTAAAGCCAAGCATTTTTGGCCTCGGGGCATAAGTGCTCTGTTTGCTTAAACATTCGCACTCTTACACATGGACAAATACACACAGAACCTTATTTCCCACCCACACGCTCAGAAATAAAAGGGAATGCAGCTCACATTCCACCTTCCCACACTCTTATATGTACAAATACACATCTTTTCAGGCCATGATTGGCTATAATTCAGTTTTTTATAGAGTGAAGGATTACAGAACTACATTCTTCCCGTCCTGCCTGCTGATTGGGCACTTCCCTCTTTATCCAACATGTGGATTTAGCCTGCTGCTAAATCCTACAGCACTTTCAGTCCACTCTAATTTTAGTCGTACTGACTCTATTGATGGCAAGTAGTCCAATGTTGCATTAATTCTAATAATTCCCAAGTTATGTAAAAGGTTAGTGTGTTGTCTACCTCTGGGTTTGGTTTTCCCCAGCTGGGGAATAATGTATACAAATGTCGAACACTGATACGCTATGCTGCCAATTTATTAGATTCATTCGAGATTGCTGGTAAATGGATGTCTAATTATACACACTGTACAAAAAGCAACATTACATTTCATCATCTCCCCATATAACCTTGAAATCTATGTTTTTCATTTGGCTTTGATTATCAGTTGGATAGACTATTGAATGCAATGAAGATAAAAGTTTGATTTTTTTGCTGTTAAACTAATTTATTAGGAAAATATCCAACATATTAAAGCATTGATTGACCTTTGCGTTATTGATGGCGTGGACTAGACTTACTGTGATTGCTTTATGGGTGTTTGTAATGTGGATCTATTCATGTTAGATGTTAGCATCAAACACTTATACTCCAGACACCAGAGAACAAAGATTACACATGGTAAAATGAATTAGATACATTTTAGTTTATATTTATGGCTGAAATAAAACAAGCAAAATACCAAAATGTTTTTTAGACGAATAGTATTATTAGAAATTGAGAGTGAATGCCACGTCTGTCTTGTCTGTCTGTCTGTTTGTCTGTCTTTTTTTACCAATAACATACAATCCTTAGATCACTAATCATTCAGCTTTCTCATGTTCCATCCATCTCCATCACAAGGTCTGCTGTCTTCCATCAGTTTGAGCCTGTGTGTTTTAATCAGCTGGAAAAAATAATTAACAACATGAAGACTTCATCCTGTCCAAATGATGTTGCTCCAACTCATTTTTTAAAGAGAGTTTTTAAAGTAGTTGGTTCTGATATTTTAGAGATTTTTAACAGCAGTCTCAGTTCAGGTGTTGTTCCAGCCTGTTTTAAACATGCAGCTGTGCAGGTTCTACTGAAGAAACATAACCTGGACTCATCTGGCCTTTCAAAATTTAAGCCCATCTGCAAACTTCCTTTTTAATCAAAAGTATTGCTGCAGTCCTTTTTAAGTGCTCACAAAATCTTTGAAATGTCCGGTTTGAAAGCCCTCCACAGCACAGAAACTGCACTTTTAAAGGTTTTTAATGATCTTTTAATCGCTACAGATTCTGGAGACTCTGCTGTACTTCTGCGTTTAGACCTGACAGTGGCGTTTGATACAGTAGACCACAGTATTTTACTTTCTAGGTTGGATCAGTGTGGCTTCAAAGGCACTGCACTGGATTGGTTCAGGTCCTATCTGTCTGACAGGAGTTTCTCAGTGAGCCTTGGAAAACCTAACCAGTTCCAGAAAACTGAAGAAACAGTGCCTTTTTCGAAAGGTAGATCCTCTTTGCTAGCTGCCATATTGTTATGTCATGTACCAAGCATCTTGAGGGACAGGTGGGGTGACCTCTGAACTACAGAGGCCCCAAAGAGTGCACTGGTGGGAAAAAAAATCTTGATTTTCACAAAATGAAATCTTTATAAATGGCAAATTTGAATTAATCGATTAAATGGATTTATCGCCCAGCCCTACTTCAGTACAGTAGGAAAAATGATGACGTGCTTAAGTGAAAAATCTAGTCAACATATATAAGTTTTTAGATGAGGTGTTTTTACGTGTCACAAACAGCCAATTTTCACAGAATAGAGAAATAACATGTTAAGGCCATCATGTGGGTCAGAGATGCCTAAAAGTTAACTGGAGCACAAACCTTTATTTAACGTCGATTAGCACGAAACCTAGCAACTTTAAAGTGAGAATCCTGCTTGTCACCCCCCCCCCCCTCGCCCCCTGCCCCTCCAAAATGGGATTTTTCTGGAGCTGAAACCATTACTGTCTCACTGTTGTTAGGGAAACTGAGGTAAGGTAGATTATCGACCGTCTCTGACACTTTACAAATGGCAATCAATGTTTTTGTTTGTTGTCTTATTTTGCCTGTCTCCAATGCTACTCAAAAGAGATAATAATTGGAGCTGATAATTGTTACCAGGCTCATAACATATTGACCTGTGCACATACAAAAAAAAAGCCAATTGAACAAAAACAACCCAAGCTTGAAAATGGACACAATTAGCATGTCTCATGTTGTCTCCTCCCAGCAAGACTAAACAAATTCTCTCGTGGTCATTTTTCAAATCCAGTCAACAGTCTCATTAAAATGCCAGGGTGCATTTGCAGCGGAGATATTGTGATGTGCATTTCGACTTTGGAAAAAAAAAAAGAAAAATACCAACGAACTCTTACATTTTCCAGCTTGAGCAGATTTTCTATTATTCACAGTGATGACTGGAGTAGAACAGGAAAAAAAGAAGAAAAAAGGTTCGGGCCATTTTTCTTCCACCTGCCGGTTTTTGCTAGCGACTTATTACGCGATCAATCACACACACTGTGAACGGTGTGGAATCAATTAATAATTGAAAACCTTTAAAGTACTTGAAGGGCTGATTGGAATGTGCCTTAAGTTAGACACAGGCACTGGGAAAGGGCACAGGGTTAAATAGACATGATTAATCAGCCTGAGAACAGCATTTGAATGAATCTGAAACAATGTAGGAGCCTCTCAGTGAACAGGAATTGGGTGTTACTTCTACATTTCAATCTAATTTAGCAGAGTATGAGCATATTAAAAGGAAAAAGTCAAATACTCTTAAAGAAAATTTATCAATTTTATGTTCTTTTGATGGACCGTAGTCTAATAAATTGTTAGTTGAGAAGCTGATACATTTGTTTAAATGGTAAATGATACAAAAAATAATAATAAAAATGTGGTTGATTGAATCAGTGTCTGAGAATTAAAGGCTTAGCATTCCTTGGAGGAATTTATTTTCTGTCTTCCATGCCAGAGTTTGAGCAAGTTCTCATGAGAATGGCGGAGTAAACATTTCAGTCAAACCCTCACAATTGCATAGAATATCACAGTCATGCTCAAAGACTGTGTTGTCAATGACTCTCAGCTACCACCACATCAGATTTTACCTCAGTATCTGTAAAACTGGCTAAGTTACAGTCATTGTTTTTGTGTTGGTATATGTTGATTCACTGTGGCGGCCATCTTGAATCAGAGTAACTCTAAAAGTGAATCAGTCGTAGAGGTTCATCCAATGATTACTTCCTGAGAGTTTCATTAAAAATGATCCAGTTGTTCATATGATATTTTTCTAACAGACACAAGCACATGTATTGTGACTAAATGTGTGGCATATTTGGATCCATAATTCATAATGTTATGTATTAGAAACATAAATGTGTGCTTTACCAGCCTCAACCTGAGTGATGCTACTCACCAGTTCTAGTGATGAGAGATGACCAGATGTGTTGCTACATCAGCTCCTGTATCTTAGATGTATATATGGCTGTGCCCCTATTCTGCCATCTATAGGCAACTGGGGGTCACAACAGACTGCTGCCACTGATTTGCTGGAGAGCAGCTTGAGTGTGATGCTGCCGCAGGCTGCAGAGATTCTCCCTGGAGAAGCGGCGGCTAATGATTTCATCATTTCCTTGAATATTGACAGGCGCCCTGAGCTGGTTTACAGTGTTGTAGAGCGTATTACCATCCATTAGGGGGCTATTAATATTCAGCTAGTCTGTGTGTGTGTGTGTGTCTGTGTGTTGGTTCTAACCTGCTCCAACGGGTAAAGATGGCGAGCTGAGATATGACTGGCTCATCAAATATCCGGGATGTGGTGCGACTACCTCTGCGTCAGGAGCCTGTGGCCCAGGAATGACCTTCTCCCTGCCGAGCTGCCAATCATTACTCATCACATTCAACATCTAGACACATTGTCTGCTGCAATTCAGGGTCTCTCTGTCTACAACTCATCTGCAATGTGTTCATTCCATCCACCCCCCCCCCACACACTTTTTTTTCCTTTTTATAAATGCATGTGAGATACAGCTGCCGTCAAACTCCTTTTCACACAGCTGCCTTTAAAGCCTTCATTGGAACACCTATTGTGGGTCATTATATTGGCCACAATAGGTGCAGACAAATGGCCTTTGATTATAGCTTGACTTTGCAAGGTTTGTCCCACTGCCACCTTCATTGCAGTGTTTTTCTTCACATTTTTATAGCACCACTGAAGCGAATACATGTCCCCTAACTAGGCATAGTCTGGTTACCAGTTTCAAGGTATATGAAGGTTTTGAAAAGTCACAGAGGCAAAAGCACTGATTTTTTCCCCATCATATTGTTCCTACAAGTGAAATGTCTTTTATTAAGTTGCCAGACAGAGTTTTTGTTGTTTTATACCCTCCTCACATGGGGCACCAAGTAGTGCTCCATCTTTCCTATCTGTTCCCCCGAGCCATCATTCAGTCAGAGGATTCCTCGAAATGTTCTGCTCATTAAAAAATTGTTGGTTTATCCAACTAATTACGCAGTTAGTTATAGTTTTTCCACCAGAGGAGCAACATCTCTCTTTCCTTTCAGGATAAAGCTGTGTAAAAGCAAATGTTGGAAACAAGCTACAAGAGTTAGCATGTTAGTAGGTAAAATATATACAGACTACACTGTAGACTAAATAACGTAATAACCCAGCTAATTAAGTAGCATTGTCTTGTCAAGCTCTAATGTTTTTTTTTAACAAAGAGCTGAATAGCAGAAACTATTAATATGAGCACAAATATTTTAGAAATATAAAATAAAACAAAAATAAAGCAGCAATAACTACATCTAATTTAGATTTCCTTCATTCTCAATATTTAGGATTAAATTACTCATTCCAAACTATTAACTCAGATTTTAAAAAGTCAATCTTGAGCTTAAAATGGTGCAGTTTGATGGAGCTTACAGTAGTTTTCAGATACATGGATTCTGAAATGTGGGTACAGATTCGATGTAAATAAAGTTTTTTTTTATCTGCTTACTTTAATCATAATATTGGAGCATAAATACGTACCATTACATAACAATCAATTTTGAATAGCTTTTCTGTGGATGCTATTGTTGATCTGGTTTTAATCACTTTAGCTCTTTTTGTAGATAAACAAACACATTTTTGTTGGCAGCCATGTGTAAAAAATCAAATCATGTAGGGACTCAATAACTATCACTATGAGGGGGAAAAAATAAGATTTTGTTTTTATGACAATTTTTTTACCCAGTCTTTAAATTAATATTTCAGTCTTATTCCTAAATATTAGGTTTATAATATAAAAAAAAAAATCAGAATTTAATTGAAGTCAGTCTCCTTATTTTCTTCTGTGCATCAAAATGTAAATAAATAAAAATGTTTAAGAATATACTGTTAAACCTATAAATTAATAATAATATAATGATAATAATAATTTAGGAAGCAAAAGCAGTAAAAGAAAATAAAATTGTTAATGTTCATGTATTTTCAAATTTTTTTTTTCTTTAATGCTGTTAAATCATTGAGCTCACTGTTAGAATCCAATGCATACCACCAACAGAATGTCTATTCCTGATTTGAAATTGAGAATCCTAAAATGATTGAAAATAAAGACACCAGAACCATTTGCTGGCACTCTCTCTTGTTTAGCTTTGGAAATTTCCTCCCTGCTGTTGTACAATTGTCGTTGGTGATAACCGCAAACAGCCTTACAGCAACCAGGAAGGATCCCATTTGTGTTGTAACAATTTGACCGACAAGCTTGTCGTCAAACAGCCACATGTCTAATGGAAACTATAACCAGGTTCTGAACGCTTCAGATGGAAGGAAAGCTCTGTTGTTCTGAGGAATTCTGAAAACTGTTCAACTTTGGTTAAAACCAAACTATTCTTGGCAACCACGTGCAAAAGACTTGCAATAGGATTTTTTATATAGTCTTTTTTTTTTCATAAACTTCCTTTTTATGCAAAGTGGTGCTTGTTGGAGAAAATAAAGACTTACCAATGAGCATTGAAGTCTGAAAAGAGAAAAAAAAACATTTTTACAAAGGTTGTCTGTTTATTTCTGAGAAAAACACCTACTTGTAGTAACCAATGTTTCTCTCTTGCTTCTTTTCTAGCTGCCCTGCAGGTGTCTATATCCTTGAACAAAGTGGAGTTAAGTGTTGGAGAGTCAAAATTTTTCATCTGCACAGGTAAATCTACATACATTTTTATTGCTTTTTTTGCCTTCTGTAATAGTGTTTTTGCCAGTATGTGTTTGTCTGTATTGTGTCATGAACCAGTCATTTTAATAAAACTGTCAAAATGCAGTCATGTACAACTGATTAATCCAATTTAATCTTTCAAACTATCCTAGCATAGATAAAATAGGGCATTTTACTAATATTAAGCTAAAATCTTTTGTGGTAGTAGCTGACAGTGATTCACGTCACATGCTCAAAGTACGAACAGATCAGATGTGCGTAACGTTATTTTCAAGCTTAGACTAAAATTGCTACAACTTGATTCCTCAGCATAAGATGACTGCATGATGTTCTTTTCTTCTAATGCTAGTCCCTACATTTTTATGTGTCAGTGTGCAGTTTATGTGTGTGCAGGGGAAAGTTAGACAAGCAGCAAGGTGCCAGGTAACACAGCCCATGTTTATGTGTGTGATTGTTTAACTCAGATCTGCACCCTCCTCCTTACTGTTCCGGTGTCCCATTGTCCTCTCCGTGCGGTGTTGCTGCACAGAACCTGATGTCAGGGCCAGCCGCTCAGCGGGGCGGCGACACTTGTTGGCAGGCCTGGCTTGCCTCCTACTGGCTGCTGTCTCTCTCCTGCCAACTCGCGCACCATGGGGGCTAAAAACCAAGGGAGCAAAAACGCTGTGTGGATCAGTGCGCAGGGTGGGGGTGGGGGTGGGGGTGGGGGGGGGTCCTGAAAGTGTGCTGAAGGATCTCATATTTGTGGAGGGGGTAGAAAGATAGCAGTAAAGTGAATCAAAGTGGCAAAGGCAAAAAAAATATAAAATTAAGCTTTTACTGTGTGAACTTGGGAGCTGAAAAAAAGCTTTTGAGGCTAACAAAGAGTTCCAGGTGAGAGAAAAGTATGTGTAAGAAAGTGTTTATATTTGTTGGCCTTTTCCACCACAGGCAGTTGCACCAAGCCTAATTTTTGCCATCTTCATACAAAGATCTGCAAAATGGAGAGAGTGAAAAGCAGGGCAAGATAAAGATACTGCAAAACAAACCAAAGATTACATTTTTTTTTGGTTGTAAAGTTTTGTTTTCTTTGTTTTATTGGCAAGTTAAGTTGTAAATATAAAAGTTGATGCAAAGAGAGGCAAAACAATGGATTTGTTCATATTTTGTGAGACAAAGAAAACAGCTGATCAGTTGATTAAATTTCTTACAAAACTTATTACCTTTTGTTTTCAACGTTTCTTGATGCGCATTTTGAAGTATCTCATAAAAAAAGCTGAATGGAAACGGCTTAATTTGAAAAAAACTTCCTCTGATTTGCATAACAGTTGATACTCTCGCTTGAGGTGGTTTTAGGTTTTAATATGCAAAAGGAGAGATGGAAACACTTTTGTCGAATAAGTTGTGACGTAGATAATATTTGCCTCACGTAGCTGATCAGCTGTTCCCCGGTACCGGTACCAGTTTCAGGTCGGCTGCAGCTGCAACTGGCAGCAGGACCCTCGTCCCGCTGCTTCTTCTCAGTATTCCAGTAATGTGAAGAGAATTACATTTCTTTCTCTACGTCTCCAGACAGCATGTAACATCGCCAAAATTAGTTGATATGACAGAATAATTACAACTTTCCTGATAGTAGCAACACGTTCCTGATAACTTCTCTCCATTATCCTGAGATGTGTGGACCCTGCAAATTTAGCCACTTTTACTTCCTGTTTTACGCACGTGCGTCTGACGTAATTGATTTGCTTCAAGCCAGTTGATGGAAACATGTCTGATTCGCATTTCTTCGTTTTTACATTTTTTGCGAAATTGTTAAAATTCGCTTAAAATTCGCTTTAAAATTGGATGGAAACACAGCTTCTATTTGCCTGTTAGCAAAATGTCTCATGATTCACTGGGTGGATTTTATTAAAACATTCAGAAAGTAATCAGTGGATGAACATTTACAACTGATAGACTTTTAGAGTCACCTAAATTCATGATTGGTGCTGCAGCAAATCAACCATATCTAGTGGGGAATGTAGCAAATTAAATTTATTCCTGTTTTTTTTTTATTAAGTATGGACATTGTTTAACTTTGCGTAGGGAAAAAAATGCCAAGAGCGTTAGGTGAATTTAAATACATAATTGAAAGACAAAAAAATCAGTTTGATCATTAAATAAATAAATAAATAAAAGGAAGTTGTATTTAGTTTGACAACTCATCATACTTAGTAGTTCCTAATTTCCCTACTGCATGAGTTCTTTTCATTCACTTAAAAATATTTATGTTTTGAGTTTATAAAGAAATTCTGTATTTTTCTTCTATGATCAAAAACATTGTTTTAAATCTTAATTTTTACACTGTTCTGTAAATATAGCAACTTCTGATCAATCCATATCAATTTCAAACTTAAAATGTACAGATTTAGACCCCACTCGCTTCTGGTTAAACCACGCCCTATTCTGGTTTAGGCCCCGCCCACTCTGAGTACAGATACGGATAATTTAGATGGTTGAACAGATACAGATAGTGGTGTACTTGCTCATACCTAATGTCAACCCCTTCGGATGTTTACCTGTACCTTCACCCTTAAAAAATCATAATTTGCACCAAAAATTCACATTACTTACACGTGATAAAACTGTGTGTGTGTGTGTGTGTGTGTGTGTGTGTGTGTGTGTGTGTGTGTGTGTGTGTGTGTGTGTGTGTGTGAGACAAGCAGACCTGTTGGCTGCGGGGAAAGACAGAAAGACTGGTTGGAGATAACAGCTCCTGAAGTGCAGAGGAGCAGTGAAATAGTAGTAAAGCAGTTGGACGATGGTTACTTAAAATTATATATTTTACATCTTACAGGCTCAAATGTAAAATAAATTTGAAATTGAGCTTTTGAAAAAATGCATGCAATTGCCTTATGAATTGGTATAGCTGCAAAATGGGGTAAAATCAGTGTAAATTATGAACAATCTGTACAACTTGACATGTATATGACAATATGCCACAGTAACACAGGGGTATATTTGACTAATGCCAGATGCTAAAGGTAGCTGGTGCAATATCATGTTAGATGTGTTGCCTTCTCTGGCTGCCACTGTTGGCAAGCATATTTTGAACATAGGGCAACCTTCTTCCTCAAGCTGTTGCCATCTGTCATTTTACAGTAGCCAAAGTATTCCAGTATAGCTGACATTATTCTTTTAAATGGAGAAAAAGTTTGGGGAACTTGCCTCCTTCAACCATCACACAGCCTGTAGAGCTAGCAGCTGATGCAGGGGGGAGGGGGGGGGGATCTTGACTCTGCAGCTGAACACAACGGGAGGAATTTCACCTCCACTTTCTCTCTGACGAGACATAAAAAAGCTTATACTGTAAAAAATGTTTGCAGATTTGAATTGTGACTTTTTCATATCAGGGTATACGGTGAAACCGGTGTCCAGCCCATGCCTAGTTGTACTGTAGCTGAGAGTAAGCCTCTGAATACTAACCCATCTCATAAAATCTCTAACTATTGCATAACATCAAGCATTACATGATTTACAAGGTTTGACCAAAATGGTTTTAACTCTGTTCTTTCTAATCATAAATTATCTTAGATTAACACTCTAGCATAAAAAGCTGCAGGTGATATGCATTCCATCATGGAAAACTAAGCCTATATATATATATA
>JARVGW010000357.1:11120265-11131453 GCA_031762495.1 Anablepsoides rubrolineatus | reverse complement strand
TATAAAAACATTACATATGTCTCTATCCCATATATTATGGGAGTACCGGCACTTATTTTTTTCCACTTAAAGCACTGGTCATAACAATAAGATCCAGTAGACTAAGCAGAATATTCTTATTTGCAAGAAATAATAGCTTTTGGTTCACGATTAGCCTATCAAATTTTTAATTGCAAGCACTCATAACAAAATGCAATGATCTTGAAACACAGACTATATCACGGGTAAAGGTGACGATATAATTTTTCATTCATGTGTTTCTAGTTAACATCACATTAGCAGCACAGCAAGTTCTTCTGTCTCCTTTTGATGTTCAGGTTTTGCATTAAATCTTCTGAAAGGTCAGAGAGACAAAAAGCAGTTCATTCTCCATCTTGTTTGATCTCACAGAGAGGCTGACATTCCGGGACGTTCAGTCACCACAGGAGTTCCGCCACGGCGAGACGGCCGAGGTGGTGTGTGACGTCATCAGTTCGCCTGTGCCGGTGGTGGCGTGGTACTACCAAGACAAAGAAATAACGGAGGAGCACCACAGTAAGTTATGATCACTTGCTTTTTTTCCACCTTTGTTTGGCAATGAGTTGAGCATTTTATCACCTTATGCACACGCAGCATAGTTTATCATCTGGTGAATGTAAAACCTAACCACTTTATGATGTAACCGGTCAATTCTGCTTTGTGTAACTCCTTCTGCCATGGTAACTCACTAAAACAGTACCATAAAGTGCTAAGAAAAGTACATTAATACTTTAAAGTACCTTTCAAAGTTGGTTTTGTTTTTTTTGTGTGTGTTTAGCTGTACTGCTATATCGGTTCTCTTTACTGCAGTCATTTACGATAATAAAGTCATAAGAGAAAACGTTCTCGGAGGAATTATATTTTGAATCTAAATGCACTTGAATATTGAGAGGATGAGTGCTTATGATCCCCAATGTGATTTTTCTCATTGAAAGAGCCTGCTATTGTTCCAGAATCACAGGTCTCTGGGAAATTTCTTCCTTTTTTTTCTTTTTTTCTTTCTCTCTCTTTTGTGTTGGATTCACAATAAGACAAGGATATAAAATTCTATGAATAGAAATCTCATCAGACCTGGAGGAGGCATCTAATTTGGACAGAGACCACGTTAACAAGCCGCGGAGAGGATGGATGACGGAGCGCCGCGAGATGAAAAGCACACCGGCAATCCGGCATCTCATGAAATATAAAAAACAATTGGATGTTTTTATGCCATACTCCAAATTCTCTCTGCGAGGTTTTACAGTCGTCCTCTCCCTTTTAGCAGAAGATGTATATCATTTTTAGAGCTCTCTCAGGTATTTCCACCCGTTTCATCCCTAACACTGTTAAATATCAGGAGAACGGTCTATTTAATTTGCGAAGAAATGAAGGGAAAAGGGGAGAAAAGCACTCTCTCTCTTTTAGTCATATCCTCTAGATGGAGTAACGTAGTGAGAAGTAGCGCATAAGACTCATTATTTCATCTCCCCCTCCTCTTTGATTTACAACTGCTCCCATATCTCCCTTCAAGGGAGAGAAAAAATGGATGTCTGAGTGCTAAATAGAAGGAGTGACCCCTTGAATCCTTGAATCTGTCACATTTTTTAATTGAAATTCAAATAAGCACTGACACCATGGTGATAAAACATTAGGAGGAAGTTTTTTCTCTCTCTTTTTAATCATTTTGCTCTAATTGAGATGCCTGGTTATTAATATCTTTGCTGGCGAGAACTAAGATAGAGGCCTTATCCAATCTAATGGTCCACAACAGAGAGGAGCTGCAACTTTGTGAGTGTTTGTCTGTGTGGACTTTATCAGGTAAATGAACTGAAGTGAAGATTGACAGTCTAACTACTGAGAGTGGTTGGCAATTTTCTTCTCCTTTTCTTCTCCTCACTTTCTTATCTTGCTTTTCTCTTACATTGTTGTTCTTTTGTCATTTCCTGTCTTTGTCCTCCACTCTCCATCCACTCCCTTCTTGATCCAAATGGTGAAGGCAGGTACCAAGTGTTGGCGAACAACAACCTGCAGATCAACGTGGTAACCAAGGCCGACGAGGGCGTGTATCGCTGTGAGGCCAGCGTCGAGGCGCGAGGAGAGATCGACTTTGTGGACATAGCTGTGGTGGTCAACGGTGAGTTTGTCTTCCATTTTGTTTACAAACCTCATGCAAAAAATTTAAAATAAAATAAATAGTTATAAATGGTGTGCTATTGCTTTTGGTAGCGGTACGTTAAACAAAGAGTTAGCAGAAATCAACACAGAATTGTTCAATAAACACCAATGGGTTTTTGGTGACACAGGAGAGATAAGTTAGTTATCTTTAAAGCTTTATAACTTAAGCATTATTCACAGAAGAAACATAAGTAACAGTTTAAATGGAACTCTGGGTTTTACATAACGGATCTAGCATTTTGATATGTTTTATGGAATTTACACAATTTAAATTGAAGCTTTAGGGTTTTTACAGAAATGATCAATGAATTTTCAAGTCACGCTTGATTATGTCACATACTATCTCTTGAACTGCCTAAAAATTTTCAAATCTTGCTCCCACAACACTTTATGTACATACACAGATTATACATCAAATTTTAGGGATTGTAGTTTTTTATCCATATTGTTTCTCTTAGGTATAGCAACCACCTTGGTACTGAGCCTGATACCAGTATCGGAACACCAGTAATGGTGACTATATTGAGCCATAGTATTGACCAGAGTTTCTGGTCACATGGTAGGGAGAACACCCAATCAGCATGATGGCTGGCCCCTAGGGAGTGGCCAGAACCGGAAGAAAGTATAAATGTGACCTCACTTTCTTGATCGGCGCCATTTTACAGAGAAAATAAATGTCTGTAATTGGCTCCAGCTGGGTGGTTGTATGAACTTCTTATTACACATAACATTCAAGTCTTATTTCTGTATTTGTTTCTTGTTCTCGACACACACCGAAATGTACAAACACAGTGATATCTTTTCAATATAATGATGTGTACCATTTAGCTGGAATGGATTAAGGTTAATGTTCAATCCAAAAGTCTTTGTGCAATATACTTGTACTCAGGTTTGAAATGTGACATTGGTGTGAGTTTCATGTGAGTTTTTCAAGAACAAAAATCATCCTCATCCTAGGAAACAGGATAACAATGGCTTGCCCTCCCATTGGTAAAGAAGTTTGAAAAATGGTTTGAAGATCTCACAGAATAATGGCACTCTGGTGACACTGAATTGATTCACAAAGAAAGTGAAAAAATACACAGTGAGAATTTTTGCACGATTCACATAAAACCAACAAAAACGCCCATTGAGATTCCAGGCACACACACATACACACATGTGGGTTCTTCTTCACACACTGACAACAGATTACCATGCATTAGGGATCCAGTTTTCTCTGCATACACAAGTTGTTTTGTTGCAGGTTGCTGCTTTTAAAATGGAACACAATTCATTCCTTCATTCTGGTGCATACAGGTTCAGGAAGCCAAGGTTAAAGGTACGATGAGAAGTTTATTTCAGGAGCAGAAAGCCACTGTAACAATAGAATGCAGGTTCAACAACAGTCATATACTTGGACTAATTAGGATTACCGGTTTGACCCGCCCTTTTATTACAACTAGAGCTGGTTGGTTCCTGAGCTACTCGGGTTAATGATTCGAGTCCTAGCACTGAATCAGGTCCCACAAATCCAAAGTCTAAATTTACTCGAATTCCAAATGTCCTTATAAGACAGTCCACAAACTAGTATACGCACTGAGAAAAAAAAAACAGCATCACGTGAATGCTTCATGACTCATACATGTCTAACTCACTGGCTGCTGTGGGGTCCGAGATGCTCGGTTCATCTGCCCGGAAACAGTTGTGCTCGAGACGAGTCGGGTCCGAGCTGCTCGGTTATCTCCAGGAAACGCTCCACTGCTCCAGTTTAACTCACCAGAGCTGAGTGGTAAAAATGCCATCCATAAAAATCATTAGACTCAGACTGAGGAAGTACTGAATTAAAAATTGCTGTAAATAAGTTGAAAATATCACTATTCTGAGCACGACTCTCATCACTCCCTCCGTGTGTGTGTCTGTGTGTGCATGTGTTCTTGTAATTTAGGACCGTGTGTTTGAAATTGTAAAATTAACATTTCTGAATAGTTCATAAGCACACACACACACATAAATATAAATAAATAGGCCTATATAAATGAATAAATGTAATAATAAATAAATATACAGTATATATATACACACACACATTTTAATTGGGGGGGGGGGTGCAATGCAGGACTTGGACTCAAATGAACCGGGTTATTATAGTGATTGACTCAAATTAACTCGGTTCCATAAAGTGAACCATTTTTACCAGCTCTAATTACAATGACTACACTTACCCAAAATCAAAACATTTTTTATAGTTTTTACATCATATGAAGGTAATTCCATAGTTCTAGAATTCAACCCATACAGCTACACTCACTCTTACAAACTCAGTTACTTGCTCATCTACTCTCTAGGCTTCTAATAGAGAGAGTTTTTATTATCATTCTCTTTATTCTCTAACGTAACTGGAAAATACAGTTAGCAATAGCTTTGGGACCAAAAATGGACGGATGTCATTTTAATTTTCTCATTTGTTCTCATTTACTGGTAGTCACCTGAGTCTGTTGGAGTGATTGAAATGTGATTCCACTAAGGCCACAAGCGCCTTGTAATGGTTGAACAGCTGCAATATTGTCCCTGCCTATGTAATTCTCTCACACCTAATGTAATAGCCAAGCGGGCCTTGGCCCAAAAAAAGTATGAATTGCATTTAATTTAGCACACCACTTACCTCACTTCTGTGGAAGATCCAATAAGCCTGCTCAATGAGGCACGACTTATTATTGCGGTGATGCAAGACTTGCTGTGTGGTGCTGAGGTGGGTCGAACCGGGGAGCGCTTTGCTGAGCTCGCACGCTGAGGGATCCTCACTCACACACTTGATGAACTTTACGTTGTCTCAGAATGACAACTGTAGACTCTCACACAGAGAAGTGTCCTGCAGTATGTTCAGCCCCGTGCAGGCAAAATCAGTTGTGTTAAAAAGTCATTTGGTTCCTATTAAAGGTACTGAATATATGCAGTAATTTTAACCTGTTTCAACAGTAACAGGACAGTCAGACCATTTAAAGGGAAGTTCTATTAAAAATATCTTGTAGATTGCTCTTTGAACAACCTCAGGATGAATTATAAAAGCCTCATTCTGTCTGTCTGTCTGTCATTTTAATGAAAAGAAAATACTTTTTAAATTGATAATTCAATGCAGAAAAAATGTAAAATACAGTGTTTTCCCTACCGTTATCTGGAAATTTTGAATAGGAAAGGGAAAAAAATTCAAACCAAAAATTTCACAAAATGCTTAAAAAACCTGATACTATGCAAAATATTATATTAATTTAGCCATTTTATTATGTGTTCTCTTTGTTTGTGCATCAGAACGTTAAGGCTAGCTTTAGAACTACTAGGGTAGTATTAAAAAAAGGTCATGTTTCGGTTTGAAATGCACCTCTTTGTGATGCTAGTTCTAGTCAACTAATATTTTCTGTTTGTTTTATGACACTGGTGAGTTCTGATGAAATGAAAGTGAGATGCAAAGGAATGAAAATAATTTTGCAAAATTGCAGTAGTCTTTGATTCTCTGTTATTTACCTTCACCAAACAGAGCTGGTTAGTGTTGGAGAACACCAAAGCAAAGCTAAAAATAAAGGTCTTATTGAATTTATGTTTTGTTCTTTTTGTTTTTTGCAGCTGCATACTCATTTATTTCTGAGGCAGCAGCTGCCTCGTGGCTCACAGGGACTTTTAATTTACCCTTTGGCATGAAGGAGTATAGAAAGGTGCTATAAAGCTAAGCTACATGGAAGGGAAATTCTCTTAAATGCCACCTACTGTCATGGGGCACACAAATATGAGCCGGATGCCCTATACTTGTAGAAAGTGATGATATATTTTGTCATATCCTCAGCTTTTTGCTTTAGTGCTTCAAGACCTATGTCTCTTTTCTTACCTTCACACTATGTGAACTTCAAGGCTGAGGTTTCCTCAAGCGAAGAATAAAATGCATTTCCATTTGCAGCCTTGAAACCAAATCTCCTAGTCTGAATATCTGCTTTTGTTGCACTGGGTAAATAAAAACATAAATTTGATTAGTGTTAGTTCTTTGTAACACAGTCTTTTATTTAAAAAGCTGGTCTCTTTCAACAGGATCCTTCTTCTTGTATGTAAAAGGAAAGTGGATCAAGAATTACTGTAGTAAAGTGTTTTCAGGGTGACCCTCAAGGGCTGCCATAGAATCAACAACAACCTGGTGTGTTCAAACAACACAGCCTGAGCATAAGCAGAAAGAGATAGAAGAGACTGCTGGAGGAGGCAGGTATGTCAATGAGTGCAACAGACTACATGTTTTATCAATCAGCTGCAGATAGTTTGTTGTTTTGTTGTTGTGCCGGGAGAGATGGCAGAGCAAGGCGAGACAGTCAGACTGATGAAAAAAACTAGTTTTTTCTTTGTCTGAAGACTCCCTGCGGATGAAGATAAAAGGATAAGGAGTGGAATGATGCAACAGCTGGGCATCTTTGGGCTTCAACTCTCCCGGGGGGTGCGACATGGAGCAATTTAAGCACCTTTTTTGTGTGAAAATTGGTCTGGACATTGATTCTTGTTCATGAAGCAGCAGTAACAGAAGAGAGCTGAACGTGAAAGAAAAGCTACATAAAAATTGCTAAGTTGTCAGGTTTTCCTTTCTTTTTTTTTTCTTTTTTTTGTCAGGACTGCAGTTACTAATCTCTTTGTCATGCAAGCCCTTTGAAAGTTTTAAACAGCCTACCAAAAAGAATGAATTAGTTGTCGTTTTAGAGAAGTACAAGCTAAAGGTCTAATCTGTGTAGGGCCATTTATTCCATTAACCACCACTACCCCATTAATTAATCTTTTTTAATCAACTTGTAAGTATTGTCTTGTGATCCTGTAGATCAAACACAACTTCCATTTAAAAAAACTTTATATTTTATTTTTTAATATTGGCAAGTGTGGTACTTGATTCTGAATATCTAGTAAAACACTGTTTTTGTCAGAATGCTAAAAGGCTCCATGAGTGCCAGATAGATTTGGCAGTTTTGAGTATTGAGTAACTAGAGTTTGAAAAGCTTTTTAGAAAAACCTGTGCTCTAAGCCAACTTTGACTTCTTAACTGAGCCACAGCCCTGCATGTTTTACTTTTTTTCCCTGCTTTAAAGACACCTGATTTGAATGAATGGGTGATTATCAGGCTTCCAGACTTGGAAGAGTTATGTTGGAGCAGGGAAAAAAGTAAAAGGACCAGGATTGCCCACCCCTGTTGTAGGTAGTTGAAAGCAACACAAAGTTTTCATCAAGGGATCAGTGTGGCTTATCAGAGCTACTAACACCCCACTTAAGGCCTCTGCATGGTCAGTTCAAACCTGTGAAATCCACTTTCTTTGATGCAGTTGAGTGATGATAATAGCTTAATTTTGTTCAGTCTCGCTAAAATAAAATGGCGTAAGTTTGCTCAGTCTCTTGTTGCCCACCCCTTCTTGGCATAAGGCACAGTTAATGACCCCCCCCCCCCCCCCTTTCAGCAGAAGAAAATATTGTGTGATTGGTCATAACTTTGAAAGCATGTTTATGTTGAAAGTGCTCCATCAGCAACAGCATTTTGCTTTAACTATGCTTCTTGGAGCTGAATGTTGAACCCACACTTATACAGTTAATGGCTACAACCTCCTTGATGGAGATAACAGACATTTGTCGTGTTTCCATCCAATTTTAATCTGAATTTTGAGCAAACTTTGAAAATGTCGCAAAAAAGAAAAAAGAAGAAATGTGAATCAGATGTGCTTCCATCAACTGGCTTGGAGCAAATCAACTAAGCTACACAAAGTAATTACAACAGACGTTGACGTTATGCATGGCTGTAGTAAACAGGAAGTAGAAGTCGCAAACTCGCAGGGACTATACATCTCAGGACAATGGAGAGAAGCTATCAGGAACGTGCTACTACTATTGAGAAAGTTGTACTTATTCTGTCTAGTTTTGACAATGTTACATGCTGTCTGGAGATATAAAAAAAGAAATGCAATTCTTTTCACGTTACGGGATTATCTGAGAAGATGCCAACAGCAGGAGGAGGGTCCAGCTGCAGCCGCAGGTGTTACCTGTACTGGACAGCCAGCGGGAACAGCTGATCAATCCTGTGAGGTAAACATTCGCTACATCAAAACTTATTCAGCAAATGTGTTTCCGTCTCCCCTTTTGTTCAATAACTCTTTAATAAAAAGCATGTCTTGGTATAGTTGGTAATGTAGTGTATAAAATGCAAAGGCAGTTGTTTCCTAATGGTTCTCATGTGCCCCCTTGTGGTGAAATGTATGTTTGTTAGAGGAAGCATTTTTGAGAAGCTCACTGTGATATTCACAGTATTCCTGATTTTGCGCCACTACCCATAATTCATAGCGGAAGCGGGTTCCATATTTACTCTTGGCTGTTGTTTACAATTACGAGGATACACCATCGCTGTTTGTCAAAGCATTTTTTATCGAAATTTGGTGTAGATGGCCACATATTGGAGGTGTATATTAGGGGTGTAAATCACCAGCTTTATCACGATACGATATTACTTCGAAATGTTTGGATGATGATTTGATATTTCTTGATATCATAAAGTATGTCACAATACAATTTCAATTCACTTCACATGACTGCGATCAATATAATGCAATACAATGCCCATCTAACACAATGACTGTTAGATGGGCATATGATATCGATTCACATCAAGAATATGATGATGATATAGATCGATATTTTCATTTTGCCTCGATATAACTGAATCATGAACCATTCAAATCGATATATCGATATAGATCGATGTATTGTTACACCCCTTGTGTATATAGTGTAAGGATGTTTTAAAAAGTGGCAAGGGCAATTCTTTAACAGTGGCTCAGCCGTCACAGCTCACGGACTGATGAAGATATGTCACGATGTTAGCTAATAGCTACTACTGAAATCAACTACCTCATCTTTCCCTGAAGACACACACACATGCAATATCATAAATGTCAACCGTTCTGGAAGTAAAATGTTCATAAGCCCCTCATAATTGTAATAATTTTTTAGAAGTGTTGTAATTAGATGGTTTCTCCCCCTTATTCTAAACATAAAATTCACTAAGTGCTAGTTTGCTAGTAACTTCTAGAGATGATCTAGATCAGTGGTTCTCAACCCTGGTCCCTGCCCTGCATGTTGTAGTTGTTTCCCTGCTCTGCAGTAAGTCTTTAAGTTCTGCAGAAGCCTGTCAATCACTCGTTGATTTAAATCAGCTGTGCCAAAGCAGGGAAACAACTAAAACGTGCAGGGCAGGGGTCCTTGAGGACCAGGGTTGAGAACCACTGATCTAGAGGGTTTCATACAGCTGCAGTCATTTTTAAATAAATGATAAACAAAAATAAATAAACTGCCTCTAATAACTTTTTAAGCATATTTTTTTATTTAAACAAAGCATAAGCCTGAGTCTTTATTTGTGTTGTAGCAATAATGTTTATAAATCTGTAAAAAGGCAATAAGTTCAATAGGTTTAGTACATTGTATGACTTTCTAATGCTAACAGAGATGCTAGTACCACATGTTAACAGAGATGCTAGTTCTAAATGCTAACAGAGATGCTAGTTCTATATGCTAACAGATATGCTATTGCCACACGTGCCAGTGTGTTTTGTCATGCAAATTAAGGTTTTTGAGACTCATTATTTCAGTATGCAGTTATGCTGAGTAAGATTTTATGTTCTAATGCTGCATTTTCTGTTGTATATTTTATATGTGTGGTTATTTAGACAGGGAAACAACTATATAGAAATATAACATTCTGTTTTGTATTTTGTTTATTGATTGGTGTATTTTCTGTGTTCACAACTTTACAGAATAAAATGAGAAAATTAATCTATCTAAACTATGCAACTCTTCTGTTAACTGTCTGTCTAGCTGGATAGTACAGTTATATCTAGTGAGGACAGAACAGAGCGTACATTTTTTTTGTGCAATAGAGGAAGTTTTTTTGAATAGTGCTGTTTGCGTTCACCTGTTCTACTTGAAGCAAAATTAGAATTAAAACTAAAAGGTCTCCTTCACACAGGAAGGCGACTTTACTTTTCTCTCCACAACCTATTAGAATATGATTGTCGAGCCCACAGGGTTGTTTTTGTTAGTTTTTATTTATTTCTTGAATTCTTGTTATTTCTGCATCTCTGAGTCTTGTTTTTTTCAGCTAGTAGCCTTGATAAAGCCATGCTGTTCTTTTAGTATAACCTTTGGTCACTATACTTGAACCAGTCATGCTGAACATTCTTTTGTGTGAAAGCAGGGCTGAAATAGCTTACTGTATACTTTTCTCCTATGTAAAGTCATCCATATTAATGAGTCATTTCATAAAAAGAGTGTTTTATCTCATAAGCATCCAGTGAGTGAAGCTCCACTGACCTGCTGGAGCTCCCGGTCTCCAGTGTATCATCAAAGCAGCTCGTAGATGAGTGATGAAATATTGAGTAGAAGGGGGCCACCCACTGAATGGCTAATAAACCTGAGGGCAAAACAGCTTGGTGTCTAGAAGAATGCAGGACATTTCAGGGAAGGGGTGGGTTGGTTCCAAAAAAGGTCTCAAAGATGACTCATCAAAGTCTTTTCATCTTTTGCACGTTAGCACAATAGAGAAAGAAGAAAAGAAACAAGAGTTTCAAATGCTTGAAAGTTGACATAACTAGGTAATTTGCAAATCGAATCTTGTTCTGTGCAATAATTTTGCACACTCCCATTCTTTGTGACACTTTTACACACACTATCCTACCTCTTTATCTCTGACCGTGAAATCTAATGAAACAAGGCAGACTTGAGATATTTCCCTGAGGCGCACACAGTGCAGATAGGGACACAAACTCTGATACCAACTTATCTTGCCAGTTAGGTTAAAATAATATATTGACATAATACCCCACATGATAGAGGAAAAAGGCTTCCTGCTTTCTTGGAAATTTGAGATTGAAACCGTTGTTTCTGAGTATAGTAGATATAGTGTTCTTTAAAGGGGCTATATCATGTAAAATCAACTTTTTTGAGCTTTATACCATGTTATAATGTTATCATCTCATCAAAA
>JARVGW010000357.1:11098187-11117236 GCA_031762495.1 Anablepsoides rubrolineatus | reverse complement strand
GAATGGGTGTTCTGAAATGTAATTTCATTGTGCTCTGTACGATGACAATAAAGGCCTTATCTATCTATCTATCTATCCAAACCTTTGCTGAACGATTTCCTGTATTTGGTTATTGTTAGGTCTATTGTTTGTATCAGTGCGCTAAAACCAGCAGAAAGAGTCAGGGCACAAGTATTAACAACCCAATGAGACAGAACTAAACTGAGAGACTATTTAAAGGCTTTGCAGATGTTATGAGTTAATTAGCTGGTTAGACTGTGGCACCAGGTGTCTTCAATATTTTTATTTTTTCACAATATTAAAATTTTCTGACATACTGAATCTGGAGTTTTCATTAGTTGTCAGTTATAATCATCAACTTTTTCAAGATATTTTAATTTTTCAAGCCAAGCCATTTTATTAACAGCACCTGTATATTAACACAATACATCCAGTGACATGGGGCGTTAGTAAATAAGTAAAAAACTGAGAAGAAATGACTAAAACCTATTTTAAATTTCATTTAAAATTATCCAAGGTGTTAACACACAGAACAAAACAATGCATGGCAATCTAAGTAAATAACCAGTTTACACTAATTATTAGGAGGAACTACTTTGTGGGGTGCCTTATGGACTGGCCACACCTCCCATATAGTGTAGTGAAAAGAAGCCGCTATCAAAAAGCAATGATGTACCATATTCCAAATGGAAATTCCTAAAGATTTCTTTGATTTCGAGAGACAGAAGTTTCATATTTTCAGGCATTTATGGTTTTGTAACTTTTTGTATATACCCTCTTTATCTAAAAGACTTTTACACATTCAGAGGTTATTGTTAACAGTGGCTTCATTTTTTTAAAACAATCATCCAAACCAGTAGCCATACTGGTACATCACATGGACTTATCAAAGCAGAGTTAAAAATAGCATTTTCTTTCATGCTGGGAAACTAGCCATTTGGAAGTAGAAACTACAAAATATCATTCTAAAAAAATCTTGCTTCAAAACAATAAATGTTCATTCTTTTTGGTTATATATTCTGGAAACCCAGGTTAAAACTGTAGTTAAAACACCAGATTAACTGACTAAAGAATTGTTCAGAATGATAATTTATCATTTCAGGTTCAGGTTTACAACCACACTTCACAAATAAGGGCAGATTTTATTGAGTTAAGCGTTTCTGAAAGGCTAATATCCCTCGTCTCATATCAAAATGTGTAACTACTGTTTTGATAAAGTGCAGTTTGAAATTTGAATTAGGGTTAAATATCTTCTAAGGTTTTCATTATGTGTCAAATGGTTTTAATCAAACATCTTTATTTTCACAATTAAGTATAAACGACACCTACACGTAATTACTGGTTCACTCACTCAGTTTCACGTCAAACCCACAATTTTCTTTTCTTCAACTGTCAGTAGAAATCTTCGGTTGTGTCCTTCAATTTTTTTTAGATTTCTCCTTGACATAAATCACAACTACTGAGTGATTAGAAGAGGGGTTTAATTAAACTTATATATACATGCTTAATAAGCAACATATGAAAGGTCCTGTTTCAAATTACCAACTTACTTGATTTTAAGTATGTGGTTATGATATTTACCATAACACTTCACAACTTCTAAACAAGACTGATATTCACTTCATTAACACCTAGTATCTCCATATAACTGTTCCTACAAAATCAAACAAAGTGAGTTTTCACCTTTGAAATATTCTAGTCTATGTTCAAATTTGTGAGAATGACTTTAAACCTTGTTTTTTTCCCTCCACCAAGCTTCTGAAGTCTTAGGGACATGACTAATATATGAAGAACTCCTAAAGCTTGCCAGATTCTTTTTGGATGCTTAAAGCCTGTTGCCGATTTGCTCTTTTGAAGTCACTCAGCCTGGCAGTGAGTCTCATTAATGGGGCTGTTTCAACAAGGCTTGCCTATGTGGGCGTGTGTTGAGCAGAAGAAGGACACTGGAGAATGGAGATCTGCTGGCACTGAAACCAGTGGTTATCATGTCAGGCAGATGCTTGCTTCTCGTAATTGCAGTCAGTAGTACTGGTGTTTGATCATTGCTTAGGCCATTTTCAGCCCCGTAAAGCTTCCACCTTGATGTGTGCATCGGTACATCAGTCTCTGCTTCTTCTAGTCTGTGTTTTCTACTGAGTTTTGATTTTTTACTCTGCTGAGTAATTGATATTTCAAGGAGAGTACCACAGCGTTAGTTGTTAGGCATCCACGAAGATGACCATTACACCAAGTATGTAAAACCGTCAGGCCTCAGTGTTGTTCCCCATTTAAACCAGTTCTTGATCCAAATGTTCAGCCATAGTTATTTAATTATTTTTAGATTTAAATGTCCATCAAATCACTCACTTAAATGCAATATATGGATTAATGACACTGATCTACAAGTGTCTAAGGCTTTCTTGTTATTTTTTCAACATGTATATTTATAAAAGATGATTTTTTCAAGTCAAACTATGACTTTTCATAGTTGTTTAAAACCAATGTGTAGTAACTCCTTAAATAATTGAGTTTTCTTACCTGATGTAAACTGCGGGTCCCAACTTTAGACAATGAGTCTCGATCAGGGGTGGGCAATGCTGGTCTTTGAGAGCCACTATCCTGCTCCATCACACCTGATTTGAATAAATGGGTGACTTGCAGGCTTTTGTACAACTGAAAAAGGTAATTTACTCACTGATTCAGGAGTGTTGGAGCAGGGAATCAAGTAAAATTTGCAGGATAGTGGGACTTGAGGACCAGGATTGCCCACCCTGGTCTAGATGCATGCTTTTCAAGCATGGGTCCACCCGCTCGAAACAAGTCAATTAGAGTTATTCCCATATTAAGTAGAATGTGCATAGTTTAATAAAAAAAAAATAGAAAAACAAAATTATTTATATATAAAAATTTTGTATTTTTGTGTCACCTTGATGATAAATAAATTGTAGCTAAAATAAACATCTTTATTAACCCTGTCATTCATGAACTGTTGCTTGGTCAGACTGGTGGTCCATGTATTAAAATCTTACCCATTTTGGAGCTGTATCATTGTCTCCTTTCCCATCAGAAGCAAACTGGAGGAGTAAACATTCCCGAGCACCAATAAGCTGCTCGAAACATGCTTAATCACTTCTTGAGATTTGACAGGGTGGCAGCAGAGCAGCTGTAATGGGAACAGAGGCTCACAGTAAATACAGGCTTGAGAAATGGGTTGAGATGCTTCATAAACATCCCTGCGCCATGAAGCTGTCTCTGCCTCGTCAATGTGAGAGGAAATAAAGACTAGTGTGTGGCTGCTGTCGATTTGCTCTCCTTCTGTTGACTGATAAAATGACAGCCTGCAGTTGATTCGGTGACAGGGACACCATGCTCCTGACACTTCTCACTCTGTACTCTCGATAAAGTCATCAGCACCCCTGTTCTTTAACAATACTGTTGCTTGGAAAAGATTAGCAAGACCTGCTGCATTTAAAGCCCATGCACTCTATATCATTCATGTGCATTTTTACAGAAAGTTTCAAATTGTTTTATATAAATTGTGTATAACTCTAAAAATAACAAGAATGGGAAAGACAAGTGATTGGTGGCATAGTTCTTTTCTGTATAACAAAAATGATACAACCCATTTCCTAGTGTTACCCTTACACTGCACTTATTGCAAAGACACAAAGGGAACAGTTTTAATTATTCATTATGACATGAGACCCCTCATGAAGCTGATAAAGAGCTCAGCCTTCTCCATCCAAAGCCAAATCATACCATACCAGACCAGACCAGACCAGACCATTGAACGACACAGTCAAGGAAAATACAGGTAAAGAAAGAAGTTTATATTAAAACTGCAAGCAGAGATAAAGGGCCCTCGCATCCCAGGGCAATCTGGATGGTGTGTACATTCAGCTAAAGCAGTCACAGGTCTATCTGTCAAGTTTCGGTAAGCACAGCAAATAAAACAGTACAAAAAGGCCAATTATGCACCAACCGGGAGACATCCAACTTCGCTAAGCTGCCCTAGCTATATGGCTTTGTCAGCTGTGAATTGTAAATATCTTCTCGCTTTCTCAAAGAGTTTAAACTTTACACAACAGTTTTGAAGCTGCTAGAATAAAAGGTGTGAGTGAGAAAAAATTTTAAAACGCTAATAGGTATTTTGGCGCTACAACTAAGTGGTGTATTGGTGAATTTAAGACATTAGCATATGGCCATGTTTAAGATTTGATGCTTGTTTATCATGCACATGTTTGCAAAATTTGAACAATTTACATACGGTAGACACAAACAAACAAACAAACAAACAAAAAAAAATTCCGCACCAGATTAATCCATAAGCATTGATGAAATTTCTGCACTAGGTTGTGAAGAACCATTGGCCCAAATTTGAAGTCAATACTAATTATAATTAATATTAATAGAATATTAATAACAATTTGTGGCTTTACTGATGATGACCTTTGAGAAAACACAAAACTTGCTCTTTCTTTTATATTATTCAGTATCACTTTTCATTAGAGTTGTATTTACGAGTTGCATTGAATATTTGTGTTTTCATTGTAAATTTCAAGCTAAAACTAGAAAATAAAATAGAAACTTTGCTTTAACTGTAAAAACAAAAACACAAGTCAGATTTCTTAGTTTTCCCAGGTTGTATTTGTTTACCATTCAAACCACTATCTTTGATAACCAGAGAAGTGGGGCACTTCTGTTTACACTGCAGAAATTAGCCTGACAACACGCTCAACTGCTGGAGCTTAAGCATTTGGATTTAAAAAAAAGGAAAATGTTGTTTTTTTCACAGACGCTAAAGTTGTTTTTGATGTTGAAACACAATTTCTGTCTTGCTTTTATTTGTAAGGATTTAGCCAAGCGTTTCACCAACAGACAAAAACATAATTGTTTCACATCACTGTGTTCAACGGCTGTGTTTTCACTAGAGCTGGGTCAAAATGTCATTTTAAAATCCCTGTGGGTTTTACCAAGAGAAGTAGGAAAACACTAACAGGCCAGTTTATACCTAGTCTCATATGATGTATATGCATTTTCTGCAGTATGGAGCTTTATGAAAACAAACCAATTTTTCAGAAAAAGCTTTTAGTACAGCTTCATCTAATCACCCCTCAAGCACATATGGCAGCATATGTAATTCTCTGCTCTGTTTTTGTGTCTGCAGTGCCTCCAGTGTTGTCAGTTTTCCAGCCGGCCTTCAACGCCACTGCTGACTACCAGGAATCAGTCACCTTTACTTGCATTACTTCTGGATCCCCTGATCCCATGGTTACATGGCACAGGTAACCCCTTACATTCTTCAGCTCATCATTTTTCAACCGACAGCCTTTGAAAAGAAAATCAGGAGTACCTGAAATAGGAAATTAATACAAGTAGACACCCTCAAGTGGAGCCCATTCTAAAACCACCAGCAGTAATCTGCTATAATACTAGCTTGCACTCTTCTGGGAAAGCTTCCCATAAGATTTTGAAGCCTGGTTGGAGGGATTTCCTTCCATTTAGCCAGAAGAGTATTACTGAGATTCAGCACTGATGCTGGGTGATAAAGTCTGGCTTGCATTGGCATGTCTATATCCCATTAGTATTGGTCTAAATCAGGGTTCTCAGGAAGTAAAATCTCCTCTACCAAACTGGAAATAATACTTTAATGAGTCTGGTTTTGATCACAGTCAAAATAACCTAGCTGTTTTTAAGGAAGAAAAATGCAATTAGCTTAGCAGAATTAAAGTAACACAGTCTGAAACCAAAGTTCGTAAATCTAAGTATTAAAAGTGAAAAAATCAACGTGCTATTGTATAGTTTGTGTATAACATCATTAAAATGTACAGAACATAAATTTGTCATCACCTAACATGATATTTAGCATGCATGCATGTTTTGGACTGCAGATAATGGAGGCATTGTTTAACTGTTCCAGCTGAGGAGTTTTGTAATCCGCCCTCACACATCGCCCTCAGCAGCTGCACCAAAAAGATCAAATGGCACACAGCAATGGAGTGAAAACGTGAACCTGAAGAGTATTTGACACTCTGCTATCCTCTTTGCTGCTCAACATAAAGTAATTAGCTCGCACCCACTCAGCAAGCAATCGTGATGAGCTCTTTGCACCTGGGCATCTGTTGATAGCGCTTTATTTGGATTTCATTGAAGGACATATTGTTTCCCTATACTCTTTCTTTCTTTCTTTCTTTCTTTCTTTCTTTCTTTCTTTCTTTCTTGTTCGTCCTAATGAAATGCAGACACATTTTTTACACAATAATTTGCATTACTGCTAAAAGCAAAGATGGTGGAAGAAACAGTTGAAATTCTGATGCAGTTTCTACCTCCACATGTTTTACATACTGTGCTGAACTGCATGGAAATAAAAGGCGCATGGGGAGAACTCCAGGAAAATGGTCAAAAAACTGATTTTTTTAAAGCAAACTGTAGAAAATTTAAATTTGTAAGAAAAGGGAAAAAATTAAGAAAAATATAGCAGCATTTTGTTAAAGTGTCAATATTACCTGTTTTTTTTTTATTAGATTGCATCACATCAAGGTTGTCTTTTTATTCAGTTGACTTTAAGACAGTAGCAAATCTCAGATTTTTAATGCAGTAAAGGTCAGAATACCGATCTGGTATGACGCAATACAATAAACAATACAATCTACATTTTATTATGTTATAGAAAAACTATAATGTGAAAATCTATAAACACTACAATACGATAGTCTTGCACAATATGATACAAATCAAAATTTTACAACACAATATATATAATATATACAATATATATAATTATTATATTATATTAAGTATATAATTCCACATGTGTTAATTCCTAGTTTTGATGCCTTCAGTGTGAATCTACAATTTTCATAGTCATCAAAATAAAGAAAACTCTTTGAATGAGAAGGTTTGTCCAAACATTTGTTCTGTACTGTACATACAAAGTAATGACATATTATTAGTTAGTTAAACAAAGCTGTAATGCTGATGTGCAGTGTGTAGTCAGTCTACATATGATGACTTCAATGGATCTATCCTGTATTTTAGTCAGTACTGTCTCGTGAGATTTGCAGCAACTGCAACAGTTTAAAACAGAACACAAAAAATATTGCAAAAACTCAAACTCAAAAATAAATAAATAAATAAAACTAAGATACATCCTTCACTTTGTAAGTTAAACAGAACCTGAAGCTCACCACACTCATTTATCTTTATCTCTTGGTTTCAGCCACAACAAAAGAAAATAAGTAATTACCTCTGGGTGTCATACCTTGTCCTTATAGTTCCAAAGCAAAACAAGAACATGCTATTTTAGTAATTTGGCAGCATTGCTTTTATTATGCAGATAATTTCACTGTGATAATAGGGGAGAGGTAGTGTTCTGATTCTTTGTTACTTGAATGGTATAATTATCCATGTGATGGCTTTAACTACCTCAGTTGCTTATTGTGTTGAGTAATAGGAAACTGACAAGATTGATAAGGCAATTTATAAAAAGAAATGGTCAATTTTAATGAGAAGCCTGTTAATCTGTAGCAAAAGATACTTTGGTTCTACATCTTTTATTCATGCACACAGAGTTAATAAGAAAAAAAAATTTCAAACAGTGATATTGGCTGACAAAAGGTACTCTAAGAGGGTCAAGACATGCCCAGGGAGTGAGAAATCTCTTGTTCATAGTTGCCTATTCTCACAGTATCCAGTGTCAAACTGCAAGTTGCAATTTGTTGCCTCAGTTTACAGCCAATGTTTTATTTAATATAGGCCTAAAAACTTGTTCAAGAAGTCCTCCAGTTTGAGCTGTCTTAGCAGAATTTTGTTTCATTGGGTGTTTTTACTAAGATGAGACTTTTTACTTTATACTAGAAGTGTTTGAGTTGATCCAATTATTGTCCACTTGTGACAAAGGGTGGGAAATATAAAGCATATTCACAAGATGCCTCAGTCCAGGACTGAGATGTAATCTGACTGCCTATGTCCATTCAGAAAACAAACCAAGGTGGTGAGAGAACCTACCTCTAACACGTGTCTGTGCCCAAGAGCGAGATGGTGACAGTCCTGGGCAGGCATTGAACTCATGACAGTGTGCAACAACCCGCTCATAGGATTAATCAGATTTATTACAGTAGGAATATTGATAATGACGCGCCACAGCCGTTTTGTAGTTGGTTTAAAAAATATATTTGACCAAAAAGGATCACTAAAATAAGTTAAGTCAGTATGTTTTTTGGTTGATATGAGGCAAATGTCTGTCACATTAAATGTGTCGCACTCCACTTCAGCCCAGCTGAGTTCTGCTTCACACCTCTTTTGGTTCCTCAATGCCTGCTTTATCTCTGAACGCTTGCATCTTAGTGGGAACTGGCCGACTTCACTTGTGATTTAAAAATGACCTAAGGGAGCTCAAAGAAGAAAGTCACTGTGCGGAACTGTCTTCTGAAAGACGCTGCAGCTTTCAAAGACTACTAAAACTGGATACTAGGGGTGTGAAAATTTGTTGTAATTCATAATCATTTATAAACATGTATTGGTGTTTTTGCATTGTAAGGCCTCCCTGGGTTCAAATCCAGGCTGGGCATATTTGCCGTTACTTCCAGCCTGATTTTTGGAAACCAGAGACCTGGGGTTCTGTTCAGGTTGGGTTGCTGGGACCAATCTGACGTTTCAGCTGGTCTGGAATTATTTAGAGGATGAAGACAAGTACCACTCGCTTCATGTTATCAATTTTTGTGTCACAACTAAAACATCTTAAAGATTTGCACAGTTTTTTATGTGATTATGCCCACCCACATTGAGGCTGCACTCTGCTCAAAGCAAACACAACCAGAGCCAGAATAGAATAAGGCCAGGCCGTATGGAGAGCCGTTTCATTCAAAATACAATCAATCAATCAATCAATCAATCAATCAATCAATCAATCAATCAATCAATCAATCAATCAATAAATAAATAAATCAATAAATAAATAAATGATCCATCAAATAAATAATGTCCCCATTAAATAAAACTAAATTTATATCTTATAATACATTTTAGCATGTCTTTATATTATTTATTTATAAAATAATTTTAAATAAATCATTAATTTATTTATTTATTTATTACATACTGTAGTTTTATTTTGTGACACTTTTATTTTGAAAAGCTATTTTACATATTTCAGGGACTTTTATTTTGAGCTACTTTTTTATTTCAGGCTGTATTACTATTTCAGGCCATTTTATTTCCTGATCCAATATGCAAATGAGGGGGTGTAGTTTTCTCTTTGGTTTGGGATTCAGGAAATGATCTGTTTTACCAGCAGAAGGGGGATACTCATCTGCCTAACCTTTCTTCTTAGTTAACCGTTCATTTTTATAAATAAAACACAGACATATGTCCATAAATGAGTTGAATGACTGTCACTGTGATTATAAAGGCTTTGCAGAGGTACTTATGGTGGCCAAATAGCCCTGATTTTATCACTTAGATTAAAAATAGCGTGTGTTTTTTTTTTTTTCGGGTAGGTCAGAGCTTTGTTGGTCAGGCTGAATTGTTAAGTATCTTTCCAAATATATGGCGTTCAGGTTTCGTGTGGCTAGCACCTTCCTGTCTCGAGTTATGACTGAAATTGTCTGTTTTCAAGTAGAGTTCTCTGCAGTGAATGCACATAAACAGACATCCAGTGACTCCAGAGAACTTTACTTGAAATCAGTATAAGAATTATAAAAATGTGTGCTCTGTCCTGGCCCCGTCATTCACCCAAGATTATAGTCCACTTGCAAAAAGCACAACGTGAAACTGCACCAAAGGAAAAAAAATAAAGTCCCCTATTTGGTCCAGACCAAACAAGTGGACCAAAGGACTTTCCTGGTGTGAATACACCCTTAATGTCAGTCAGATTATCCTTTACTTCATGTATGAAAATAATCTTTGTAACTACAACTTCTAACAGTTTAAAAGTGTGTTTGGGGTCACAAGTCTTAGGCTTTAATAGGATCTTATTGTGCATATTATCTGTGTTTATAAAAATATAGCATTTTGTTTTGGTCTAGTTTAAACCACCAAGCCTTTTTTTAGCTGACTGTCAAACACTGATGCTGTGTTCTCCTTCATTTTCCAGGTCAGTAAGTCTCACACGTCACTCCGATACCACGGCATCAAATTGTGAGCATCACGACTGTAAAATCGGCTTTGATACAAACAACAAATCACCTAATTTTTTTTTCTTTTGATCTCACTCCCCTCAGCATATTCCAGCCTCAGCTGCATTTCCTGTCAGTGCGAGGTTTCACCTCATCCACTGTGCATCTTTGGTAATGGACTACCTGTCAGCAGTCAGTCAGTATAATGACATTCAGCGCTGCTAGACCGTCCGTTCTAAAGATGAGGCGTCTCTTCATTTCCTCTTTGGCTCGTGGAGTTATTATTACTTGGCTTTGGTGTTTCCTCCGTCGACTTTCAATTATCCTCCTTACTTTTCTTGCACCACACTGAGGCTGAGTCGCAAGCCTCTCTGCTGAGTATTACTGTTTCTGTTTTTGTCTCAGGTTCTCAGAACTCTGAAATACAAAACACATTATGCACTGAATAAAACTAGATTGTTCAAATCATCGGTCACATAATGTATTTTCAACCACACATTTTTCTGCTGCATGTAAACTGGAGGCTATTATCTGTACTGAGTTAACAAGTGGAAGCAAATGTGTTTTTACACAGGTAATGATCATTTTTTTTAATAATCATTTATGTTCTGTAAATGTCAACAGTAGCTATGTTTTTGCAAAAGTTTTCACAGAACATAATGAACCTTTTAGGCCTTCTCTGCTCATTAGTGCTTGTCGTTAGAATTTGTTAGATGATTACACTTTAAACTTTGATAATTTCACACCTTTTTTTCAACAAACAACTGGCTGAGCATTGAAATGGATTAAATTGATCTTTCTGGTTGAGGTAAAATCTATATCAAAGCTCTGCTCAGTGTGTCTGGTCAGGAGAAGTTCAAATGCAACATGAGGGGCAAACTGTCAACATGGAGTTATTTGAAAGAGAGATTTTTTTTCTTTTAAGTTTGGTTTGAGGCAAACAAACTTACTTCTAGTGAAAAATGTTTTCAGTGATGGGAAACTAAACATTTTATGTAATTATGTAAAACATGATAATTAAAAAACATGTAAGTATGTGTTTTTCGAAATTGGTTGTAGCTTATTTACTAAGTTAACATATAATGCTAATATATATATATATGATTGGGCTATATGTAAATACAGGTGCTGGTCATAAAATTAGAATATTGTGAAAAAGTTTATTTATTTAGTAGATCCATTCACTGACTGATATATTTCCAATGTTTATTTCTTTTAATTTTGAGGATTATAACTGACAACTAATGAAAATCCCAAATTCAGTATCTCAAAAAATTTGAAAATGACTTAAGACCAATACAAAAAAGGATTTTTAGAAATGCTGGCCAACTGAAAAGTATGAACATGAAAAGCATAAGCATGTACATTACTCAATACTTAGTTGGAGCTCCATTTTCCTGGATTACTGCAGCAATGCAGTGTGGCATGGAGTCGATCAGTCTGTGGCATGGCTCAGGTGTTCTGAGAGCCCAGGTTGCTCTAAATGTGGCCTTCAGCTCTTCTGAATTGTTTGGTTTAAAGTATCACATCTTCGTCTTCACAATACTCCATAGATTTTCTATGGGGTTAAGGTCAGGTGAGTTTGCTTGCCAATTAAGAACAGGGATACCATGGTCCTCAAACCAGGTACTGGTAGCTTGTTTAAGGACTATAGTATCCCTGTTCTTAATTGGCAAGCATTGGAAAATGAAATCTGTATCTCCATAAAGTTGGTCAGCAGCCGGAAGCATGAATTGCTCTAAAACTTCCTGGTAGAAGGCTGTGTTGACTTTGGACCTCAGAGAACACAGTGGACTAACACCAGCAGATGACATGGCCCCAAACCATCACTGACTGTGGAAACTTTACACTGGACCTCAAGCAACGTGGATTCTGTGCCTCTCCTCTCTTCCTCCAGACTCTGGTACCTTGGTTTCCAAAGGAAATGCAGAATTTACTGTCATCAAAGGACATAACTTTGGACCACTCAGCAGCAGTCCAGTCCTTTTCATCTTCAGCCCAGGTGAGACACTACTGACGCTGTCTCTTGTTCAAGAGTGGCTCAACACAAGGAATATGACAGCTGAAACCCATGTTTTCATACATCTGTCTGTGGTGATTCTTGAATAACTGACTCCAGATGCAGTCCACTCATTGTGAATCTCCCCCACATTTTATAATGGGTTTTGTTTCACAATCCTCTCCAGAGTGTAGTTACTCCTATTGCTTGTACCCTTTTTTTAACCAAATAATTTCCTTCCCTTTGCCTCTCTATTAATGTGCTTAGACACAGAGCTCTGTGGACAGCCAGTTTCTTTAGCAATGACCTATTGTGTCTTGCTCTCCTTGTGGAAGGTGTCAATGGTCATCTTTTGGACAACTGCCAAGTCAGCAGTTTTTCCCATGATTGTGTGTCCTACAGAACTAGACTGAGAGACCATTTAAAGGCGTTTGCAGGTGTTTTGAGTTAATTAGCTGATGTGGCACTAGATGTCTTCAATATTGAATGTTCTCACAATATTCCATTTTTTGGAGAAACTAAATTTGGGGTTTTCATTAGTTGTCAGTTTTAATTATCAAAATTAAAGTAAATAAACATTTGAAACATATGTCTGTGTGTACTGAATGAATATGTGACTGGCAATGGGAAAACCAGCAACCAATCTCCCCGGGGGTGTTTTGAGTTATTAACATCATCTGAAAGTGTGGGTTCTAAGCTATCCACTGATGTCAAACACATGGCAATCAGGAATAAAATGAAGAACATATGACCATTTGAATGTTTGAAAATTTGCCTTAAAAATGCTTGAAAAGTGCTTGAATTTTATGGTGGGAAAAATGTACGAACCCTGATTCTTATGTGTTCACAAAGATTTGCAAAATGTTTGCAATTGGTTAAACTAAATGTAAGAGTTGCTTTAAGTCTTCTGAAACTCCAGAAACAAGATGTCACTGTTTTACTCCTGAATTCTCCGACATAACAAATTTTTTTTTTTCTTATTTTTTCGTTAACCGGGGCTGATCTAGTTGCTTGGAACTTACACCCATAAAAAAGCCTATACTTTAAAAAGAGCATAAAAAGCCCCCATGAGTTTGTCTAAATCTGTGTAACTATGAGGGAAACTTCAAATTTCCTAAACAAAGTAAGCCATCTCTTAAACCTTATAGATTACACAGCTGGTTAAGTAATGGCAATAAACAAGCGGGGGAGGTGGAAACATGCTTCTCACCATAATGTCTCTGCTCTGAAACTTAAATATACATGGATCAGTTTAGTGGTTGCTTTTAACCCTTATTAATTTTCCCCACAGTCCAATATGAAAAAACATGAAGTCAGCACACATTCTGTAAGTGCTGCAGTAAGCTTTGACTGGACTCAAACCCTGGCTGAAAATATACAATGGTTTGTTCTGTGTACAGTTTAAGATTAATACTTTTATCAGCCACCACTGAAAGGCAAAAGCAGGGGAAGTATTTTCTTTCTTTTTTTTTTTTGGGTCAGTGTGTCTGTCAGCAAAACATTACATGAACCAGTAAAAGATTTTTGATGACACTTTCAGAAAGTAATCATTAAATGTATGTACCTTTTTCAGTCAAACCAATACAACAGGACTGCCACAGCTAACTTCAAGAAACACTAAAATGATTATAACTCTGTTCATTTTACAGACATAAATCCAAACTTTGATGTGGTAGTAGCTGAAACTGATTGCCAACACATATTCTGAGTTCTAAAAGATTGAACAGAATATTTGTATTAAGTATTTAGAGTCAACTTTGTTTGGTTGTTAGCAAAATATCTCATGATCACCATGCAGATTTTAATAAAATTTAACCAAGCAAATTAAAGATGGGTAAAGCAGCCAGTTGACTTTAGAAAACATTAAAAATAGCTACTATATTGTAGGGCTGTACAATACATATCATGACAGAGGGGTCACAATACAATATATCACGATATATTGCAATATTGTAAACAAGACGATATATTGCGATTTTTTTGTCCAAAAATTATATTAAATAAAAACCTCTTGCTGGAAAAAAAAAATGAAAAACCAAAATTCATTCTCTCAGAAAATTCTAGTATTACATAGACATACTTTTGATACATTTAGCTGTGTTCTGCTTTATATGTATTTTATTTGTTTCATATTTCATCCATGTTTTCAATTAATAGACTAAATTTGCCAACAAATAGTTTGAAAATATATTTTTTGCAGCTTTTAGTTTTTAATATTAATTTACTATAACAATATGGTCACCCAACACTTAACAATAGCCTATATGTTGTCATAAAGTTTAGTGAAGGGATGATATGAAGCTGCTGCACACAGAGTTTCTGGGATCAGCTTGACCTGCATCCAGAACATGATTTGCATACCAGTGGGTCAAACAGCAGGTCAGGTCCGGAAGAAAACCAGTAAAGAAATGGAGAAGCTAAACAACACAGTTAAACTGTTTTTGAAGCAAACAAAGCAGGATAAACTTAACCCTTTGATGCACAACATACTCTCCCCCCTTCTAATGTGCAACATGGGTCAAAAATGACTCACATTAATTTTCCAGGTTATTTCATGCTGACTGGGTTTTTTTATTGCTCTATCTTTTAAAATCAATTTATTTTATGATTTAAATTTACATATATTATTTAAATGCCATGTTTTTAATGACAACGTTAATTTATTATTTTATTTCCTACTTTATGAACAAAAATACTTTCTATATTACTACACATGGATCATCAAAGTGTGATTTAAAATTAAATGTCTTAATTTTATAATTAAAATTGGTTTCAAGTAATTGCTTTACAGCCGCCCACATGAAATATCACAATATTTCAGTGTATCAATATTTTCTTACACCCCTACTATAATGGTAATTATAAGTCCTGAAGGTGGATGTATGATGGTATAAGCTCCATAAGTTTGTCAATTTTCTCTTGTCCCACCCATAATTTCTGATCTGCTCAAGATATTTTAATGAAACTTGTTACACATATTCATCATCAATATGTGGAGTGTCTCATACACTCTTCATTAACCCAACTTCAAGGTCAAATGTTAGACAAGATTTTTGCTTGTCCCAGCATTTACCTATAAATAGCCATATCCTCCTGAGACCCTGTGTCCTCCTAAGAGGACATTGAGATAGAAAAAAATGCACATGCTAACAAAGCTCAGGTCTCAGGAGGATATAATAGTCTGTTGATGGGCAATGAATGTTCTGCATGTGGTACTCTTGGTTTTACCCAGTTTTTATTTTGAGTATTAAATTTTATACAAATAAAAAAGACATATTAAACATAATATTTTGGGCATTAAAGTATAAAATCACCTCATTTTTCTCCGTGTGTCAAGGTAAAGTGTCATATTATTCAAGACATCATTCATACATAATTCATTTTTCCCAGGGTTCAACAAAGTTCTCTAGTTTGTGTCTTAATACATAAGTCCGTCACTCTTTCTAATAAATTTCTTTCACAATCTCAACACTGGTGTAATGCTAGAGGGTCAGCTCGATGCCAACTATGAGTTATAGGTTTCCTGCTACTTTCCAGGAGAATCTTCAAAGGGAACATATAAATCTACATTTGTTAAATACATTTTGTTGTGGACTTGGAGTCTCTGGGACTGCAGAAATATTTAATTTAGTCTCTCCCGGTGCTGTAAAGATATCTTTATATTCATTTTGGGTCATATCTTTCAAACCATTCAGTTTTCTTTATTTTCTACGATGTTTTCTGAACTGTTAATCAAATTATTTGCAACAGGACTTCCACATGAGGTATGAACTTACCAACTAATATTTCATTGTCTTGATTCTTTGGGTCAGACTCAGGTTCCAACATGCAATTTGAAAATAAAATGTTTCTACTCTGCTAGATGTTACCTGCTCTATCAAATTGGAAAGAACCAGTCTGGAAACTGGAGTAGGACGGGGTGTGAAGCGCCTCATTTGGATTTAAAGAGACTGCATCAAAACAAGTTGATCTTACAAGGAACATCTCTTAACTGGAGTAACATTTTCTATTTTGGCCGCTCCAAGCTGTTCGAGCTAACATCTTGGGGTTACCCTGCTGTGAGTTTTCAAGATGACCCCTGGTCCTGAGCAGTCCTGAAGAGCTACCCTTGCCTGTCACGCTGCTGAGCCCAAACCGCAAGACCTACATCTATTCGACCGACAAAGAAGCCAACGTGTCGGCTGCCCATCCCAGGCTGACACATGCGAGGGTTCCTGTTGACTTCCCTCATTTGAGATGGTCTGGTACGGCAAAACTGGGTAAAATCTCTTCAACCTCAGCTGATGTGCTCACCTCAGCTGGCTCACAGGCTCAATCAGCTCTAAAACACAGTTTAAATCTTAACCTAAGATTTATTTGTCTGTCTGTTTGTCCTTCTCATCTTTTTCTCTCTTCTTTTTCTTTCTCTCTCTCATATTCACACACACAAATACATATACATGCACTCATATGGCCCTAAATGTATATAAATAACCTGCTTAACTAGTTACCTAGTTGCTTAGAAGAGTAGAAAACTAATTGTGTTATACTGAGAGCTCATTTATTGTTTGATCATTGTAATCACTTATTAATCACTCAATATTATCCTCTTAATAAAAGTCAGTTAGTCTTTAACTGGCCAAAAATAAAATTACGACTCATTGTGTGTTTTCTGTGTGTGTTTGATGACTGGATTATTTTGAACAACTGGGAATAAAAGATCTATTAGATTACTCTTAATTAAAATAACTAAATGATTTTAATTAGGGTATTTCTTACAACTGTGTGAATGTGTGGCCACGTGACTGTGTGGGTGTGTCTGGTTTGTCTCAATGTATGTGTGTCCCAACTCAAACTTGAAGGAAAATAAGTGAATTATCTGAGACCAGATGAAAATTAAGGACTAGAGAATACTTTATGGAAAATAGATTGAATCTAATTTAATCTGGATTTTTTTTTTTTGGAACTCCATTCAATTCAATTTAAATTTACATATTAAATATATATTAAGGCCTATAATTCACTGTTCAGTAATTGTTATAAGCCTGTCCTGAAATGAAACAAATACTCACGTTATTGTTTTTTCTTTGATACACAAACATTTGTTCAGTGTGGATTTTATTTATGGAATGAGAGAATTGTAAGTTAAAAGTTTTCAAAAGATCACAGATCAGTTCTAATAATGTTTATTTTAAGGTTCTGTCACTTTAAATCACTTATGACTGTATTACAATGCAGGCAGCGCCGGTGCTCCGCCCACGCACACCACGCACTGTGTGTAGGGCATCACTTGCCCAGGGGGGCACCAAAAAATCAGGTTCATAAAAAAAATTCTCGTTAGACGTTTTGTCAGTAGCCCCAGATCAAAATGAGACCTGCTCTCTCCCTGCCTGCCTCTCCTCCAGCAGGGGGACGGTCCGCTGCATCACCGTCAGCTGTTTGTGCTTCCAAGCTGTGTGTGGGAGGAGGGAGACGGGCTTACCTGCATCTCACAGCAGCGGGAGTGAATTTATCTTAATAACTGTATGTTGGCTGTAAAGAGCAGCTTGTTAACTTGCAGAAACTGTCAGAATTTTTCTGATGACACAAACTGTCGCAAAGTTACGGTATTTCAAATCCGAAGCTTGTTAAAACTGTCCCATATATGACTGACATTGTTGAAGTTCAGGTAAGTTGTTTTCAGCCAAAATCATCATTTATTAGAACTAAAAGTCTTTGTGTAGAGCAGAATATGAATGCTGGTGATGGATGGGGTTACTTGTTTGTGTCCGGACCGTGCGTAACTTTCCGTGTGTGTATGTGTATGGGTGGGCACGTTTTTGATAAGTCGTGGGAACCATTTTCCAGAAAAAAAACAACCTTGTGGGGACCAAATATGCATTGTGGGTTGGGAGTTTGGTTTAGGACCAAGGTGTGAATTGAGTTTAGGTTTAGGATTAGTTTTAGGGTCAGGTTAATTTTAAGGTAAGGTTTGGTGAGAATTTTCTCAGAGGGTCCCACCTGCCGCCTGATGGCTCCGCAGAATTGGTAAATCCCTTAGGAATGGCACGCTCACTCGAGATCAGAGCCAGTCCTGAGCCACTGGATTCCTAGCTTTATGGGAAGTGTATGGTGTAGGTGGCTGTTACAGTTGCAGACAGCCTATTGGTTTGTATGTGCTGTGTAGGTTGTAGTGGAATAGGTATTCCATATTCCGGTGAGTGCAGGCGTATAGTCTTGAGTAGAACTTGGATCATACATTCAGTGTTTGTCATGTGCTGCGGTTAGTAGAGAGGGATGGGGTTTCAGTGAGGGAAGATGCATTCAAACCACCGAGGGAGGGGGGCGGGGATTTGAATAGTGTGAGGTCTATCTGATTTGTGCAATGGGTCAAGGTTCGGGATTGTTTTTTTGTGTTCAGGATTGGTTTTTGTATTCAGGATTGATTTGGCTCTGGGCTTGGTTTTTGTGTTCCGGATTGGTCTAGGTCCAGGATAGGTTTGGGTCCAATTTTGATTTCTGTTCAGTATTGGTCCCCGAGTGGTTAACCTAAGTGCAGGTTGTGGGTGGGGATAGAATGAAGGATCTAAGATGAAACTGCAAAGATTCCAGAGTGGTTAACATTAGTGCAGGTTGTGTGGGGGGAATAGAATGAAGGATCTAGGATGAAACAGTAACAATTCCTGAGTGGTTAACCTAAGAGAAGTGTGTGTGTGTGTGTGTGTGTGTGTGGGGAGAATAGAAAAGTTTTGGTTTGTTTTTTAAGGCACTGGGTCTGTGCAGGCAGGGTGCCATGTCCCGTTGTTTTGTCTATTCTTTTCTGTTCTGTTGTGTGGATGTAGTGAGTGCAAGCGGGGTGCTATGTCCCCTTGAGTAAAATCTACATCTTTATCACTCTGGATAAAAATATTTAGGGGTGTCCCGATACCGGTATCGGTATCGGGTCCGATACCAGCGTCAAGTACTCATACTCGTACTCGTAAAAGTGGGCCGATACT
>JARVGW010000357.1:11070170-11080214 GCA_031762495.1 Anablepsoides rubrolineatus | reverse complement strand
CCGCACATCCGCTAATGAAATATTTAGTTCCGCTAATAGCGGATGTGCGGAAGTGCGGAACTGTGCCCACCACTGGATTTCAAAGTTTACACTTTTAGTTTCTTTTACATTAAAATACTCCATGGTATATTTTTCAGAAAGAGCAGAAGAGAAATGTGTCTTTCTCTCATTGGTCAATTCATCTAAACTTTGTCCCATTTCAGGACCATGTCATAAAACTGTCTCAATTTATCATCATAAACCCCAACTTGTAGCTATTCTCCTCTCTGTCTTTAAGTTTTGTCTCTGTCTGTTTTTCTCTTACTTCTAGTCTTGCTGATGTTTTGTTTGAGTCTCAGCAGAGTCTTGTTGGGTCTCGAGTTTGGTTCTGACAAGTCTCCTCTCTTAAAATGCTCTAAAAAAAAGAAGAAATGCTCTCAATTTGAACTGAAAATAAACAAAGTTAACAGAAAGACACTCTCCTGATCAACACCCCAGATGCAGGCCACTTCTGCAAATTCTTCAGCCTAATTCTGTGGGATTTACTTTTTATTTTTCTACTAAGCCACTTCAGTAGAAAACAGAACTGAATATTAGTTTATATTTGTGGGTGGGATTTACTTTATAAAGGGACTGAACTTTGCTTTATTTAACAAACATTTTAACCCTTCGTATGTTTTACTTTATTTGAGAGATACTCCAGATGAACTGTGTTTCTTTTGAAAGACTTTTTCCTGCCAAGACGATACAAACCACACACAGCTGAACCTGGAACTTATTTGTTGAGAACACACTGTATGTTTTCTTCCATTTGAAGAAGTCACCTCCAACAAACTGGATGATTTGAACTTTTTGGAAAATGATGCCAGACCAACGTGAGGGCTGAGGTAACAAGATCCGACCACCATTCCTGCAAGCGGCGATGCCCTCCTGGAGCTGAGTCAAGGTTTTCCACGGGAGTCAAACCTGTGAACGTAACAGATAAACCTGGTATTCAACAGTACTTTTGTTTTGCTTTATCATTTGTGTAAACCATTTAAATCTGACTGTTTTTGAGTTGTATCACCTTAAAGTTTTCACTCCTCTTCATCCACAGTAATCTAAAATATAAACCTGTATTTTAGGCTTCACATTATTTCATCACTTACTCTTATCACCATAAACTAATGAAACCAATCAAACTCCTAATTATTTTTTTCTTTTGTAAATAGTTTGTAAATACCTCTTTTTGTAATAAAACCACTTAGACTATAAGTACTGTGTCTTAATTCTTGTATGTGTGTCAAAGTGTGCTATGGACCTAGATTCCAGTGCATAAATCCTAAGGCTAAAAAACTAGAGCTATTGGTAATCTAAACACAACGTAGAGTACTAAATATTAATGTTCTTATTTATGCATTGAAGGTATTCTCCTTCACAAGCACAAGCAGATGCCCATTTTTGAGGTTCTGCCCTTTGAATATATAAAAATGTTATACTTGGTTGCCATTCTACTGCAATATTTTAACACAAAATGAATGCAGACAATAAAGGTTTTACCTCCATTTGTATTTTATCTAAATATCTCATAAACCACTGGGCAAATATTAATAAAACTAGCAGTGTACTTCTACAATTGATTGACTTTTGGAGTCGGACCCTTTCAGGGTGGTTTCCAAAGCTAAATGACCTTTGCTTAAAAAAGGTTATACATTACAGTGAGCTTGACAAGTATTGAGCTAAAGTTTGATCTGGTAGTAGCTGAGAATCAAGGCTGATGTATTCTTCCATTCTCTCTTAGTCTTGCATGATGAAAATTGCATAACTTCCGTCAATCCCACTGTAGCCACATCTTTTACATAGCCCCCAGTCTGAACTCTGTCTTGCAGACCAATTCAGTTTGTCTTGTGTGATTGGTCAAAACTTTGTGGGTGTGTTTGTTTATGGTCTGCTCCCAAAAGCCAACTGTTAAAGTAGCAACATCGACAGCTTTGAGGTGCAGCTTGTCTGGTCCTATTGACGTCCACATTTTGTTTCCTTGTCCGTGGTTCTATTGGTCTGTAAGTCTAGGAATTGATTCACAGGATGCACAACATATGGAGTGCACGGACAAAAAAAGTGTTTAAATTATGCATTTTATTAAACAACCATCAGAACAGAAAGGGAGAATTGCTAAAACAAACAAAAAGAGAGGGAGAAGCCTCAAACAAGCCAGCAGGTCAATGTCCAACTCAGGTCCCTCCCCTCCCCCTATGATTCAGAATCTAAGCCCTACAACCAAAAACCATTTAAGAAAAGGGACTGCCATTAAATCCCAGATCCAAACATCATGGGGACATATTGCAACCACAAGTGTCCACAAAAAAATAGAAGCAGGAACGAGAATGGATAGCAACAGCCACAACATCCAACAGTGTCTCTCCTCTGGCCTCCCTCACTCCTCGAGCAGGCGGAGCTTTCTTTAATTTAAATCCTCAACAACCAATCCACTGTGAAGAGAGGACACAAATAATTAGGAGACTCATTCATTGGATGTCACTACAGGGACATGTCACAACGTTTTACTAAAAAGAAGCTTTTCTTTCTTTCTTTCTTTCTCATCTAAAAACACAAGACTCTCTTCAAGCATGTGATATACTGTATTGTTGAATGAAAAAAAACAACTATTGCTGTCACTGTTACAGTTTATGTGTTTAGCTATGCATGATGTATGCTGCGTTGGGAGTGTTGTGGAAGGTGTTATGAGTATTTATCCCAAGTGTCTTCTACACTCCTATAAACAGTCAGACAAAGAAGTCGGAAATGACAAAATTCCAGATCAGCTGTCTCACGTCTTGTTGAAGTATAAACCAGGCTTCCTTCACAGCACAGACTCTGAGCGTGACATCTTGTGATTCTTGCATAAGATTGCGTATAATGCATATTTCAAGGTTTGACTAAAACAACTCCATTTCTCAACATCAAATTTTTTTAGCCTGCAACACTTGAAAGGAGGTGGGTGAAATACATTCCTACATATGATTACTACAGGCAGCAGAAGGATCATACATGAGGTTTATTTGAGTGTCCATTGGCGTGCATATTGTCGTTGTGTTCACGTTTGGCTGCGTGCCTCCTTGTTTGACTGAGCAGCATATCAAGCAGGCTGGGCTTTTGGGGCTTCGTTCGCCTCTGAGCACAAGGCCTGTCAGTTGGCAGCGCGAGAGGGGGTGGGAGTGTCGAGAGGTTGAGGGGGGTTAGCAAGTAATTTCCTGACTCAGAAGCTCTGTCCTGGAAGATTTCCTTTCCCTCCTCTCTGCCTTTCCCTCCCAGCCCCTCCCGCATCGTACTCGCAGCAATTCCTATTCAACGCGCGCTCTTTTTCAATCTCATTGACCTCAGCTTGAGAGGCAAACAAGCAAAGTCTGCATTGGCAGCACAAAGAGACCAGAGCCGAGCCTTTAAACTGGGCTTTACCTCGTTAGCTGATGGTGTTGTGGTGATAAGATGAAGAATAAGCCACACTAAACAGGATAATGCAGAAGCGGTCCATGATCAACAACAGAGAGTCTGATACAGAAGAAAGAGGCTTAATGTGTGTCATGGGATGTAGTGGCAGAGGAGCATCAGGAGGATGTGCATTGATTTATAGAGAAAATCTTTGGAGGAGATGGGCAGCGGGCACACAAATCCTGACTTCAGTATGCAAATAGACATGTGGGTAGGAATACAGATGAATGCAAACAGAGACACTGTGCAAGGAGTCGGCACTGTAGACAACAATTGTTACAGAAGATGAATGTCTGCCTGCTTCGGTTATAAATTTACGGGTACTCAAAATCAGTTGATGATGGCAACCGAACGTTTGCCTGTCTGAGATGAATGCTGGCAGAGAAAAGGCGGATGTGTTCTGTTTCCTAGAGTTAACACGAAGAAGAATTTACCAGTATGAACAAATTAGAACCTGTATTCTCTTGAATCAAAGACCCTGCATTTCTTGGAGGACTGCATATCAAACTCGCCACCTTTCATGGAAGAGTTTGACTAAGATTATCTTAAATGGAGAAAGGATGAGTTGTAGCCAATATGGTTAAAGCCGGCAAATAGCATGATGGTCCATTCAGAGCAGTATTTCCCCCAATAAGATGTTTTGGCTAGAGGGGTCACTCATGCTTCATAATACTGACCATTGTGGTACGAGCACAATGCCATATTGGAAGGGGCAGGCTGTCAATGTACACAATTTATCATGGCTAGATTTCTGCATAAAATTGCATATAAATATTAGTTTTTCATTGGTTAGTTTCTGCTCATATAGAAACATTGTTCATTTCAGACGTGTGTACTTTGACAAAATGTTTTTGCCTGATATGATAATATGTACTGATATTTCTCAAACATGCATTAATGAGTCAAAGCAATACTCTGTATGTTTTTGATGAGGGGATAATGTCATAACATGATATAAAGCTCAAAAATGATTTTACGTGATATTCCCTCTTTAATGTTTTTTTGGGGAGGTCAGTTGGCTGTGGTGGCCATTTTGAATTACAATGGCACCTAATGTTATTCAGTTGTAGATGTACACACAGATTAGTATCATTAAAATTCATTGAGTGGTTATGAAATGTTTTGCTAACAGACAGAGCTGCCTCCAGTAGGCAAACTTTCAAACAAAAATCTTATGCAATCTGTTAGCACCAGATCTGCTTACAGATTGAGTGAGAGCTTTAAAACTTAGATGTTTGTTATATGTTTTCTGTTAGCAAAATATCTCATGAAGCACAGGACAATTGTTTCTGAAGCCCTCAGGAAGTAAGAAGAACTAATGACTGAAGATGGCTGCTAAAAAAAACCAAAAAGAGCTATAAATCAGTCTGTTTTACATATTTGGACTATTTGGTGTGGTAGTAGCTGGGAGTCATCCTACATATACTCTAACATACATACATGAATGAATGAATGAATGAATGAATGAATCCAAAGGGAAATTACAGTTTGGAACAACCAGTTCATGAGATATTGACAAAACACAACAGACTTGTAGAACAGGTGCCCCGGGTCCTGCTGCCATAGACCCCTGCACAGAGCAAGAATCATCATCATTAAATATATTGAGGAGGCGCTGCCCTTAAAAGAAAAAAGAAATACCAGCATGAGGATAAAAAGTATAGCAAATAATGTTATTCTAAGGTTTGGCACAAAGGCAAGAACCTCATTGTTTCACTACACATGTATTATTTTGGGCTATATATATTCTTTAAAGGAATGGTAGGACTTTTATTTTGTAAGTCTGTTTTTTTTGTAGTTTCTGGGTCCAATGTCCTTCAGTTACCTTGGTTTTCAGCTCCATTTTCTACACAAGTACCTTAGATCATGTCTGCCAGTTTATTCTATCATTACTTATCAGTGATGGCACAATCAGTGTTCACTGATAGCTTATTGTTCAGTCAGACTTCAAAATACAATTTTCATAATAAGATCTCAAAAGTCTGTTGATTGGTACATTAAACCTACTACCATTTCTCTCAGTTTCTAACAAGAAATCCTGTAAAACTGACTTGAGTGCAAACTCAAGACGTCAGCAGAGCTTCCATCTAAATCTAAAACAGGAAGATTGAAGCTTCAAGGTTGTCAGGTTCAACATCACCGACTTGTAGCCTTAAATATAACACAAGAACAGGCCAAAGACGGGAAAGTATGGCTAAAATAAAAGGTAGTTATTGAGATTCTTAGCGGTGATTTTACCTATCACCTTCAAATCCACTGCTGCAGTTATTGAAGTTTCTATTACATCAGCCCTGAGTCTGCTGGCAGCTCAGCTAAAAAGTACTTTCATTTGGGTCACGAAGGTTATCTGATGGTAACAGTCTGCGGGTTACAGCTGTATCACGACTCGGACCATGATGCTCCTGGGGTGTTTTTTCTCATTACAAGGGACTGTCGATTACTGGACTGATAGCCTTGTCTGCTGTAATTGACCTGTAGCTTCAAACTGATGCCATCTGTCTTCATACAGATGTAATGACCTTGTAATATATCGACAGTTTATTGCATTAACTTTGACACTGTGTGACGAGGGACAATTTCCTTCAGGGGCGGGGTCAAAACTGATCAAGGGGTTGTCGACAATTCATCAGAACAAAGTAGGACGAACATCTTCCTGGTTGCAGCAGTGGGAGATGTCTTCCCCTGCCTTTTGATTTATTTCTGTACAATTAAATGTATGAATGAAAACGGTCCCCACTGTGTTTCTTTCCTTCTAAAGATGAGTCCTAACTATTCCTCTGGTTGTCGTCTTCCTTTAATTAACAAGTAGTTGTTTTATCTTTGTGTTTCAGAGTCGAAATGAACGGTTTGAAGTCCGCGGCCGTCACGGCAAGTCTGTGCTGACCATCAGTGGAGTGCGCCTCACTGATCTGGGTCGATTTGACTGTGAGGCACAAAGCAGGATAGGAGGCCATCAAAAAAGCATGTTTCTCGACATTGAGTGTAAGTATGTTCTGTGTCTTATCTGCTGAATACACCTAAATGGCTACAATAAGTGTTGCAAGACTTTTCAGCTTTAAGTTTATAAAAGTTGCAGGAACCTGGTACCCTGATTATAGCTGGTTCAAGTATATAAATATTGCTAATGGGCCAACACTCTCATCAAACATTATATATTTCTTATCCATTCACAACAACTGATCCTGTTAGGATTTTCTCTTGGTGTCGCCTAATCTGCAATAGGGTCTCGACCCCAAGTTTGCAAACCGCTGATTTATCTTGTTTATAAGGCAGACTGTTTTACTGTCTTGTTAGCTTTGTGTGTGTGTGTGTGTGTGTACACCTGGTTTTTGTTACCTTTTTAGGTCTGTGTCTGGTATAAACAGCTACCTTGTCAAAACCAGTAGACTTTTTGAGGGCCAAAGACTGGTCCTAATATGGTCTAATGCTATTTTTGGCTTAGGGGTTATGCCTAGGACTAAGGTATGAATTATTATTATTATGGTTAGTTATTATGTACTGAGTGTGGTTAAGTTGAGGGTAAGTGTCAGGTTAGGGGATTATTCACTCAGAGGGTCTCACCTGCTGCCTGACGGCTCAGCAGAGTTGGGAAATCCCTTAGTAAGTGAACGCTCCATCAAGATCAGGTCCAGTCCTGCACCACTGGGTCCTATATCTATGAGAAGTGCATGGTAGGGTCAGCTGTTCCAGTTGGAGATGGCCTGTTGATTTGTATGTGCTGTAAGATGTAGGCTGACATATTCTGGTGAGTGTAGGCATACTGTTTAAGTAGAACTCAGCCAGTACATTGAGTGTTTGTCATGTGCTGCATTAGGCCACAGAAATAACCGCAAATGATTGGAAGTCAATACAGGTCCGAACAAGGATAGAAATACTAACATTTGTGGGGGGTTTTCCAACTGTAAGCAAAAAAAATCTCACAACCTGTGGCATATTTTAATGAAATGCTAAGAAAATAATTACTGGCTGCACACCTGATTAATTTTTGGAGTCAGCTTAATTCAGGAAAACTCCCACAACTAACTGACCTTAAAAAAGTTTTCAACTCAGCTAGTTTTTTAGGGATTACACTAAAGTTTGGCATGTTAGTAGCTGAGAGATTTATCAATACATACAATAAGCTTGAATAGATTTTGTTATATCTTGCAGTATTCCTTATGATCACACATTGTTTTTGTTCTTTTTTTTTTTTTTTAGATTTGACCAGAAAAGCTAAAACTCTATCATTTTTAAAGTCTGGGACAAAAGTAATTTGTTTACATGCACTCGTTGAAGAAATGTTAGGTCTTTGATTTAATTTTCATGTTTTAAATTATTTTTTTGCACATTTTATTAGTATGATTTGTGTGTATACTTATGTTTTTTTAATTGTATTTTTTTTGCCTTTTCTGTTCTCTGTGAGGCAATCATTTATTGTTTCTGCTCATGTGGGGCACTAAGGGAGTTTTGTGTTTTTCATTGATTATTTACTTTTTTGTGTTCTGTATATATGTTCTTTGCTCCCCTGATGCCTCAGCTTCTTTTTCAGTAGTTCTTCAATAAACCTTTAAATTACCTATAGATTTCTGGGTAGCAAGTTTAGTAATCTTTGCATAGGAGCACTGTTGAAGTCATTATCCTAATAACCTCTGCATGCTGTGTTTGGATGAGAAAATTGTTCATATTAAGCAACCTGAAAAGAAACTTGTATTCTTACAAAGTTCAAAAGTTCACACACACACACACACACACACACACACACATATATATAAATATATTAATATGTGTGTGTGTGTGTGTGTGTGTTTCTTTTTGCAGAATGTTACACACATTTTATCCCAGCACCCATGGACCCTTTTTCCACCTCGCACACAGTCTCCAGAAGGGTTAATTAGCCAAAGGAAACCATGTATTGCCTTTCGTTTTTTTCCCAGTGACAGCTTCGCCACTTCCCGATAAGCGCGCCCATCCCTCAGCGCTGCTTGTTTGGGGTTATTTGGGGCACGCTCTCCCCTGCCTAATGAGCTCTGAAGCCAAGATCTTCATTTTGGCCTTGGAATGATTAGGTTCATTACGAGAGTGGCTCTGATGCTCTAACTACATCAGAGCAAAGTGCAGGTTTTCACAAGAGTGAGTCCATATTGAAGTTTAGAGAAACAACAGAGAGACATTGAATTAGATGAACAAAAGAAAGCAGTAAATAAAGGAATGTTGTGCTGCTTCTCTGTTATGTGGAAACAAGTTTATTCTCTCCTAGCTAAGAGAGCTGAAAATTCTTTAAAACTCATTTTGCACAGTAATCTCCAGAATTGGGCAAAGATAACCAAAAAGTTTGTCTTCGCTTACTCATATAATCTGTTAACTAAAAATATAACTTTGCTAATGCTAAACCACTAAACATGGAAAAAGAATATTTGAAGCTAACACTAACGGCTAATTGCGTAGACGACACTCAGTCACACATCTTCGTCTCTTTTGAGCTGAAGACTGGTGGGACTAATGCAAACCTGTGTATTTGTTAGATCTAAAGGTGGGTGGGGTTGGCACAACCTAAATTTGCTGAAGCTAATTGGTCTGCTAACCATTTTGAAAGTTTGTGAAAAAGCCAATCCACTAAATTTTGATGCGGCTATCAGTTGCTGATTAGCGGAACCACGCCCACCACAAGTCAACTCAAAATCCAGAAAACGTTTGATGCTGCGCCTCGTCTCCCGACGTGAGGTAAAGTTGCTGTCTTTACACCGTAAACTTGTTTTCTGCGGAGCCTCAGCTGACAGCTTGCTCTCGCCCTGCGCTCCGTCTCTGCAGAGAGGAACAGGCTGTGAGTCTGAGTGTGGCAGGAATGAGCCAAACTAATGAACTCATTTACTAAGTCACTGCAGGCTGCGAGGGGATAGCACGTCCTCAGCTGTGACAGAGGGCCAGGCATCAATCTCTTTAATGGAACCCTGCAAGTGAACATAAAACAACCATAATGCCTCTCCGACTGAGTCGGGCTGACTGGGCCGGGAAGCGTCCGAAACAACAACTCGCTGCTGCGATCACTCATTATTGTTGTTTCTATTTTCTGGGGGAAATGAGCTTCTGTTCACATCCTTTATTCATATTTCCATCTGCAAACCAAGATAATTTTAAATAAATGTGAATTCTAATCAGTGTTTTTGCTTGTCAATTGTAAAAGCAAATATCACTTTGTTGTGCGCAGATATCCCCAAATTCTTGACGAACCAAACAGTTTTTTACTCATGGGAGGGGAATCCGGTAAACATAAGCTGTGGTGTGATGTCCAACCCACCTGCCACCATGCTGTGGAGGAGAGAGCGCTTCACCATCTCAGAGGGAACCCCCAACATGCAGATACATGGTTCAGAGGGCAAATCTATACTGGAGGTATGTGTAAATCCCAAAGATTATGTGTTGAAAAAAAAAATTACAAATAAACTGAAAAAATATATTGTCAGTTGGAATTAAAATCTGCTTTCCAAATGTTGGGGAAAAAAATGATTTTAAATAACAGTATTAAAATAAAAGGTACTTCAAAACAGATATATATATATATATATATTTGACAGTTTTTAATATATATATATATATATATATATTTGACAGTTTTGTAAG